>NXFB01000747.1:12450-22941 GCA_002525835.2 Ipomoea batatas
TTTTATTGAATTTTTTCTTTTTAATTGTTATGTGAATTCAATATTAAGAATGATTCGATAATCTCATTTTATATAAATTATTAATATTATCATGTTTTCATGGAATTACTTATTTTAATTTTTTTATAGTTGGTTATTAAATGTATTCATTTTATAAGAAGCGGTAGCCTGGTGAATTCTTAAAGAATAATAATGTAATCCCTCCGTTTTTCCGACAAAGTTAAGGTTCGAGAATATAGATATATTTTTTTAAGCTATGACATTTAAGAGAAGGCTTCTCGGTGTTCGAAAGAATTTTTCTTTATTATTATAAGACTAGTTATTGATAAGCTGCGATCTACGTACCGGTCACGAACCGTAAAATTTTTAAGGATGCATATTTAGTCCGGATTTTCCTAGAGATTTGATTATTAAGTATGATACGATTAAGCCTGAACTTCTCATTAGTTCAAGTGAAAATTTAAACGGACTGTAAGGGGTAAAATTGTTACGAACCTTGTACCTATATTTCGCGAGATACCGAAAAATTCCCAATTTAAGTGATTAGCGACGGGACTATTTTTAGGATAATTTTGGTGTTACTTAGGATAATTAGGATAATTCCCAATTTCCGCCGTGCGTCCGCTGGTGCGGCCATCCGCGAGTCCGCGCGACGCGGACTCGTTTTCGACTTGTTTTTGACCCAGTTTTTCCCCGATGTTTTTAATCCCGAGTGTTGCGATGTTTTGAAAGCCTACGGGCAACCGGGTGAATTTTCGAAGACTCAAATATTCTTTTTGTGCATTATATTTATTAACTTGGAGAAAAATTGTGTTTTAAAAATTATTGTGACTTTCGTACTTGGATTTTCGGAGTAGTGAAAGCATTAATCAATATGTGTATTTTGGTAAATATATTTGAGTAAGTTGACAATATTGCGTAGTGTGAATATAATGAATGGTGAGGGGTTCTGTATGATTAGTTCATACTGCAGAGCGAAGTCTATTCGCTGAGTGAATGGTGAGATATTTTGTATGATTTATTCATACTGCAGAGCGAAGTCTATTCGCTGAGTGAAGTGTGAGATTTTGTATGATTTATTCATACTGCAGAGCGAAGTCTATTCGCTGAGTGAAGTGTGAGATGTCTTGTATGATTTATTCATACTGCAGAGCGAAGTCTATTCGCTGAGAGATTGAGTGGGAATTAAAAGGTCGTGTGTCCCGAACCTTAATATGTGCGTTGTGTTTCTCACTTTTGAATTAAATGAAAATTCTCGGAAATGGAAGTGTTATGTGCTGAAGTTACTTATATACTGTGTTGTACTGTTTTGCTGTTAATATGATTGCAGGTAGATTGCGACCGTTGGGTAACGTTTATCTTTTTTATTATTATTGTTGTTTTCGAAATCTTTGTTTACTTTCGAGTGACAATGGATTCCCTTACTTAGCCGTCGCGCTAACCCGGTCTATGTTCCTACACCTCCTTCTCCGTAGTACAGTCCTCCCCCAGCTTACCCGACTACACCCTCTCGCATTCCGGCTCGCAGTAGTCAGCCGACTTTTCTGGATAGGGCCCAGTCTTGGTTTGGGTTCTATCCCATCGAGGTGTTAGAGGGGAGTGACCCCTTAGAGTTCGTGGGCTTTTATCCCTATCCGTGGGATCCCAGTCCTTCGGAGTATTGGGATGAGTGGTCTATGGTGAACACTCCTTGCTATTTTTTGGACCATTTCACCTGGTTCGCAGGTGAGTGGCATCTAGTGTGGGGAACGTACACCGGACCGGTGTACCGCCTCTTAGAGTAGTTGGCTGGTTGGGAAAGTTCTGGGAGGGACTCTTTTGTGTATATATATCCTTTTGTAACCATGATGAACTTAATTGGCTAGTAAGTTTGTACTAAACTCTTGTATATAGTGGTAGCTAGTGCAGCTACCCCTTTTGCTTACATATATATATATATATATATATATATATATATATATATATGAAGACATGTTGGGTAATGGTGATGATGTGAAACAACTTTCCTTTCCCATAACCTGTGCACCTAGAGTGAACTCCGCATGGTTTCGGCTGGCTTCGGTCTAGGTGTGGCGGTAACTACTCCGGATGTACGGTATAGCCGAGCCGGGGTGTTACAAGTTGGTATCAGAGCCCTGTTTCGAGTCAAAATTCTAAGTCAAACTTTTTGTTCGAGTCAGCTCTAGTTCGAATTAACCAAGTTCAAAGTCAGCTTAGGTTCGTTAAGACCAATCTAAATCATTGTTACAATTCGGCGAGTGCAAGTTCAGAGCAGAGCTGGAACAGAGGCCGGGTGGCATAAGAAGGGGGCATTTCGCTTTTTACCTCGCAGAATCTTACGATTCTGGTCGTGAAATAATATGATCGCTATCAGTGTTTTCTTGCATGCGTTTAGTTAAGCTGTTGTGAGTAAGCATGCTAGCGTAGCGCGCTGATTATTAGTACACTTTGTTGAGACCCCCGCTTAGAGGGTGTGATAAAGGCGAATATTAGGAAGAACTGTATAGGACTTGAGTAGGTGCTATACTAACTGCTTAACTAGCTAATTCCGAGAGGACTCTTATATCTTGAATACTAACTTAGGATCATCGTTCAGCAAAGATGCCACCGAGACGGAATGCACCTGCGGAAAACGATAATAACCTCTCTACGATAGATCGAATGGTTCAGGCCATGGAAAGGATGGCTGAGTTGATGCTAGCTCAGCAAGGTCAAAACCAAAATCAGGGGCAGCCGAGAGTGGATTATGCTAAGGCGATAGCCAGCCGACAACCACCGTACTACGCAGGCGAAAAGGATCCAGTGATTCTGGAAGAGTGGATCCGAACCTTCGATAAATTACTCAACGCAGTGAATTGCCCTGCGAACCAGCGAGTATCCTCGGCAGTTTATTACCTGACGAAAGCTGCAGACAATTGATGGGCGACAGTCGGACCTACTCTCCTGCAAGACCCAGCCTTCGGTTGGGAAGAATTCAAGGTGGAGTTGAGGGAACAGTTCTACACTGAGCGTATCAAGGGGATTAAGTGTGAGGAGTTCCTACGATTGAAACAGAAGGGAGCAACTATTCAGGAATACTACGATCAGTATGTCGAGCTGATGCGGTTTGCCCAAGAAATCGTACCGGATGAGGCAAGTAAAGCGAGGAGATTTGTTCGGGGTTTGGACTGGAGCATAAGGGGAATGATTGCGCCTTTTATGTGCTCTACTTTAAAAGAGGCGTACGACAGAGCTTCAGATCATTATCAAGTATACCTGGACCAGCAGGAAGCCTACGACCGGAATAAGAGAAAGGCTGACGACAATTCTCGGAGGTTTCCGGCGGGAAACAAGAAGGTCAATCAAGGCAGCTTCAACACAGTGCAAGGAAGAGGATGATTCAACAAGGGGAAACGTTCTGCTTGCCTGAGATGTGGGAGGGATCACCCCGGCGAAAACTGTAAGGGGATGAAAATCAAATGTTACAGGTGTGGTCTTTCGGGGCACAAAGCCGCTTATTGCCGAAATCAAGAAGACAGTCCCCAAAAGCCCCTGCAGAATGCGAATCAGGGAAGGAGGTTCAATGGGAATACCAGCTGGAATTCCGCAGGAACAGAAGGCAAGAGGACCAACTTCCAATCTGGGAACTCGGCAAACGCCACGTCTGGTTCCAACTCCAAGGGAAAACAGGTGATGGGAGAAAGCAGCGGAGAGAAACAAGGCAGGATTTACGTCGTCAATAGCGCTCAGGCTCAGGCTAGCGACGCCGTAACTGGTACATTCCCCATAAACTCAGTACTTGGATTAGTCCTATTTGATACTGGGGCTACCAATTCATTTATATCCTCTGCATTCGCTGATAAACTAAAGTTAAGGCCTACGGCTAAGTTAGATCTCAACGTCGCAACGGCTTCGGGAGTAGTAGTAACCTGTAAGGATGGTTATGACGACGTTGCAATAGAAATAGCGGGATTTAATTGTCCCGGAAATCTCATTTGTTTCGAACTTAAAAGCATCTATGTAGTACTCGGGATGGATTGGCTGGATAAGTACAAAGCTCAGATCGTGTGTAATGAGCGAAAAGTTGTACTGCAAGGACCGAAGGGGAGAAGAATATCCTACCGAGGAGTTGGCAAGCAACCCGTGCCACGGTTGTTGACGATGCAGAAGTTAAAGAAGTGCGTTCGCCAGGGATGCAAAGCATATCTTTGTTTGGTGAAAGACGCCGAAGTAGAAGAACTCGAGATGGATCGAATTCCAATAGTACGCGAATTCCCTGACGTATTCCCCGACGATCTCACCGAGATGCTACCAGAAAGGGAAGTGGAATTCACCATCGATCTTGTACCAGGAACCTCACCTATCTCAAAGGCGCCTTATCGAATTTCACCCAAGGAGATGGAGGAATTAAAGGCACAATTGGAAGAGTTGCTGGAGAAGGGATTTATTAGACCAAGCGTATCACCTTGGGGCGCACCAGTGTTGTTCGTGAAGAAGAAAGATGGGAGCCTGCGACTGTGCATTGACTATAGGGAACTCAATCGAGTCACAGTAAAGAACAAATACCCGTTGCCCAGGATCGATGATCTATTTGATCAGTTGAAAGGAGCGGGTGTGTTCTCAAAGATTGACCTACGGTCCGGGTATCACCAGGTGCGAGTAGCGAAAGAAGATGTGCCTAAAATGGCGTTTCGAACGAGGTACGGACACTACGAGTTCACAGTCATGCCATTCGGAGTGACTAACGCCCCAGGAACTTTTATGGATTTAATGAACCGAATTTTCCTTCCGTACTTGGATAAATTCGTCGTCGCTTTCATAGATGACATCCTAGTCTACTCTAAGACCACGGAGGAACACGAGGAACACCTCAGAACAGTGTTACAGACACTGAGGGAAAAGAAACTTTTCGCAAAACTTTCAAAGTGCGAATTTTGGAAAAGAGAATTTGCATTTCTGGGTCACGTTATCACCGAGGAAGGAATAAGGGTGGATCCAACCAAGATACGAGCGGTAATCGAATGGGAAGCGCCCAAGTCAGTTACAAAGATCTGCAGTTTCTTAGGTTTGGCGGGTTACTATCGGAGATTTGTTCAAGACTTCTCAAAGATAGCGAGACCACTGACGAATTTGCTCAAAAAGACAACCAAGTATAGTTGGAATGAAGAATGCGAGCAGGCATTCCAAGAGCTCAAGAAGAGGTTGACCACGCTCCAGTGTTAACTCTACCTGTCGGAACAGAAGGTTATGAGTTGTACACCGACGAGTCTCACAAAGGACTAGGATGTGTCCTCATGCAAAATGGAAGGGTAATAGCGTATGCTTCTCGACAATTGAAAACTCATGAAGTTAACTACCCGACGCATGACTTGGAACTGGCAGCAGTGGTATTCGCCCTCAAAATTTGGCGACACTATCTCTATGGAATTTCATGCAAAGTTTATACAGATCACAAGAGTTTAAAGTACATCTTCACTCAGAGGGATCTCAATCTAAGACAAAGGAGATGGTTGGAGTTGATCAAAGACTATAACTTGGAAATTCAGTATCACGAGGGCAAAGCCAACAAAGTGGCTGATGCTTTGAGTCGAAAAACGAACCATGCTCTTTGGATATTACCCGAGCAGTTATGTAAGGAGTTTCAAGAACTCAATCTGGAAGTGAAAATGAGTGATCAAGAGGAGCAAGAGAAGAAATTATATTACATGTCGGCTACTCCAACCCTATTTGAGGAAATCAAGCGAGCGCAAGAAGAGGATGATTGGGTGGAGAACATCAAGGGGAAGATGGTCGATGGAAAACATGGGCCATTTGAATTACACCCGGATGGGAGTGTAAGATTTCAAGGTAGATGGGTAATACCAAAAGGGTGTAAGAAGATAATGGAGCAAATAATGAAAGAAGGCCACTACACGCCTTATTCAGTTCATCCTGGTGGGGATAAATTGTATAAGGACTTGAAACAAAACTTTTGGTGGTCGAGCATGAAAAATAATGTAGCTGAATTTGTGGCAAGATGTTTGAACTGTCAAAGGGTCAAGGCAGAAAGAAGTAAACCCAAGGGATTATTACAACCGTTAGAGATTCCGCAGTGGAAGTGGGACTCAATCTCTATGGATTTCGTGGGAGGTTTGCCTAGAACCAAGGCGGGAAATGATCAGGTGTGGGTCGTGGTGGATCGACTAACCAAGACCGCAAGATTCATTCCGATGAACAAAACATGGTCAATGGAGAAATTGGCAAGAGCCTATGTGAAGCATGTGGTTAAACACCACGGGGTGGCGCGAGATATCGTTTCAGATAGAGAGTCACGATTTCTATCACGTTTTCGGGGAGCGCTACAAGTGGCAATGGGCACCCAACTCAAATTGAGTACGGCTTTTCACCCTGCCACTGATGGTCAAACGGAGCGAACAATACAAACGTTGGAAGACATGCTCAGAGGTTGCGTACTCGATTTCCAGGGTTCATGGGATGAACAGTTGGATCTAATAGAATTCTCCTATAACAACAGCTACCATGCGAGTATTAAAATGGCACCTTATGAGGCATTGTATGGGCGAAAGTGTCGAAGTCCTCTGTGCTGGGGCGACAAGAGCGATGTCGTTACACTTGGACCTCAGTACCTCCAAGAGACCATTGAGGCAATCAAATTAATTCAAGGAAGGATGAAAGTCGCGCAGGATCGACAAAAGTCGTACGCCGACTTGAAGCGACAATTCACGGAATATCAGGCTGGAGAGAAGGTGTTACTGAAGGTTTCACCCACTAAGGGAGTTAAAAGGTTTGGGAGGAAAGGAAAATTAAGTCCTCGATATATAGGACCTTACGAAATTCTGGAGAGGATCGGAAATTTGGCCTATCGACTGGCCCTACCGATTGAGCTTGATAAAGTGCATAACATGTTCCATATTTCTCAACTCAAGCGGTATGTACCTGACGAATCCCATGTATTAGAGCCAGAGGAGCTGGAAATGGACGATTCGTTGACATACGAGGAGAGACCAATTCAAATCTTGGACTCGAAGACGCGAGATACGAGGAGAAAATCAGTCAAAATGATCAAAGTACAATGGTCAAACCACAGTCCCGATGAAGCTACATGGGAATTGGAGAGCGATATGATGGGACGTTATCCGGAATTATTTAATTCAGGTTAGTGGAATCAATCTAACTTTTATATGCCTATCCAAATTATGTGTTTAGACTAGGCATGCTAGAAATTCGTTTTAGGTAGGAAAAGGTAAGTAGAAATCAACTTTGAATCCAGGAATGGCGAAAAAGAAGTTTCGAGGACGAAACTATTTTAAGGGGGGGAGACTGTAACCCCTCGGTTTTTCCGACAAAGTTAAGGTTCGAGAATATAAATATATTTTTTTAAGCTATGACATTTAAGAGAAGGCTTCTTGGTGCTCGAAAGAATTTTTATTATTATTATAAGACTAGTTATTGATAAGCTGCGATCTACGTACCGGTCACAAACCGTAAAATTTTTAAGGATGCATATTCAGTCCGGATTTTCCTAGAGATTTGATTATTAAGTATGATACGATTAAGCCTGAACTTCTCGTTAGTTCAAGTGAAAATTTAAACGGACTGTAAGGGGTAAAATTGTTACGAACCTTGTACCTATATTTCGCAAGATACCGAAAAATTCCCAATTTAAGTGATTAGCGACGGGATTATTTTTAGGATAATTTTGGTGTTCGAATTTTCCTGAATTAAGCTATAATCCTCCGAACTTTCATCTGATTTAACCCTAAACTGGCAAAATAAATTAAGATCTTCATAGAGGCACCATGGGGAGATGACATGTGGCAACACAATCCCCACTTGGATTGGATCATTTATGGCATGTCATAGGAAGTATGGGAGGATTGCACTTGATTTCTTAATTCCCAAGCTAAACTAAACATCACTCATCTCTCTCCTACTCCATCCCATTTTCGAAAATCACTAAGGGAGAGGAAGAAGAAATTTGTTTAGTCTTCCACTTGTGAACAAGAGCTCCCAAGCATTTCTCCAACTCAAGTGTCTAAGTGTAGGTAAGACTTTAGACTTTGTTTGGTTAAATCCTCCCTAAAACTTAAGTGTAAATTAAAGGTGCATGAAAATGTTGTTGTTATGGTGATATTTTTTTAGGATCTTTGGACTCAAAGGAAGGAAACCAACAACACCTACGGTTTTAAGATCTTCCAAAGAGGTAAGGAATCCCTTAAGTAGGCTTAGTCACTTGAAGGTGATCAAATGATAGTAAAGCATGTGACTAGGAATTTTATATGAAAATTATGTGTTAAGTTATGGATCTAAAAGTTGGCTCAAAAATCTCTACTTTGATCTTTGGTAAATTTTAATGTGCATGTTCATAGCTATTTTATGCATGTATATGTTGTATTAGGTCAATATATGCTTATATTGGTGAAAATGCTGGAAGATCGGGTCGTTACAACCCCGATCTTGCGGCCCGAAGTGGGCAGAAACGGATGGACGCGACAGTGGACGCGCGTCCACCGCACGCCCTGTGCGAAACGTTGTTACGGCGCCTCGGCCGAGAGGTTGGACGCGGCACGGACGCGCGTCCCCTGCGCGTCCGTGGGCGTCCAGTTTCGGCGAGCAACGCCGAACCAGCGGACGCGGTNTGTTAAATATTTATATTTAAAATAATAATAGGGAAATGCGGGGTGTTACACTCTACCCCCCTTAAAAGGAGGTTCGTCCTCGAAGCTCAAAAATCATTTTGGGGACAGAGAGTTAAAACTAGTACGATAGTACATATATAGAAAATATTATATATCATATATGCTCGGTTTTGAAAAATTTGACCCAACAAGGAAGAAGAACGAAAGGTTCAAGGTTTAAGATTCAAAGATAACGTAGGTTAAGAACGGGATCAAAAGTTATCAAGGTTACAACTTAGGAAATAAGGTTATCACCTTGCATAGAATCATTTTGGGAAGTAAACAAGAGCAACGTTCGAGAGGATGGGAATGACTTCTCAATAAAATGAGATGTCGAGTTCTTTAAGGAAAAGATAAGAATTCGGCTTCGAAAGAAAATAAGTACAAGGTTCAAGGAGGCCAAAAGGTTTTCTTAAATCAAGGGGATATCAAGTTCTTTCAACAAAAGAGAAGGAACGAAAAGAACTTGGCTTCGAGAACAGATAAGGGCGAGATTGAAAACACAGGAAGAGTTTTCCAACGATAGGGTATTTATCTTATTCAAGGAAAAGAAAGAAATTAGGTTCCAAGAGGAGTTAAGAACGAGGTTTTAGAAATACATATGCAATTCTTCTAGGAAAGAAAGGAATTCAATCTTGAAAGGAGATAAGAACGAGATTTAGAATGGATAGAAGGGGTGTTTCAACAAGAAAGCATTTAGAGTTTCAAGAAACAAGGAGAATTTTAGTTTCCAAAAAGAGATAGGAAGGATGCTTAGAACAAAGAGAAGAGATTTCTCTATGGAGGGATAATTGGGATTTCAAGGGATGAAAGAGGAATTTGGCTTTAAGAAGAATAAGAAGTCTCTCAACTCTAAGCGGTTTCCACGGCTTGACGATTTGATCACGACACTCTGACCGGTCGACGTGTTTTAACATTGCTCCTTACGAAACGCGGATCTAGAATTCGGATAGCTCTATTTTATAAGCTACCACGCGCACATCCTTATCACTCCAAGAGAGGCTAAAGGCGATGAGTCGCTGATGACTGATTGGTACAGAACGATGGATTCTCGGGGAAGTTCACGAAAAGGTAGGATCAATTAGAAAGGTGTCGCTTGATCTTGAAAGGAGATTCGCTAATGGTTAATAGTGATCTTAGAAACCGAGTTTAATTCTTATACTTTGAAACACCGAAGTTTTCATACGAACTTAATGCTCATTCCTTATTTCCTTCTTGCCACCGAGGTCACTTCTTCCTTAAGCTCTTGCACACGGAGTTACTGTGACACCCCAACCTCACACAGGCTGAGATAGATAAAAACTCAACACAAAGCTGCCTATCTCAACCAACAAACATCACATAGCGGAAGCGAATTTAAAACTTAAGGGCGTCATGCCACATCTAGGTATAAACACAGCCTAGATGCACAGGCTAAACATAAGAAACGAACTAAGCTGTCATATATAAACCAAAATAAATCCTCAAGTCATAACCAACAATATTCAAAGCACTAGTCAAGAGTATAATATCTCAAAGGCACACAGGCCCAAAAACCCAAAGTCTAACATCATAAACTAATCTAAGCGTCCTCATAGATAAGCTCTATCGCGCTCGCGCTCAGACTACTCTATACCTGGAAAACACGCAAAGAACCATTAGCAAAAGAATGCTAAGCAACCACCATTCACACCCGCAAGGAGATATAGATATACATAAGCTTATAAATAGGTTTACACACCCATATGGAATATAAACACCAACAAACTGTTCAATAGTTCAAAACAGATACTCAACAATAATAAGCTGAACGAATCATAAGCCAAGACTTAGTCAAACAAAACCAATACCCAAC
>NXFB01000747.1:29079-39458 GCA_002525835.2 Ipomoea batatas
TTTTAATGCATTGTTACAATTTAAACATTAGAATATAAATTTGGTAGCAAAAACAATAAAAAAGAGATAAACAAACATATTTTCTTCTATTCTTTGTCTTTTATTTGTAAAGTTTTGTTAGTGGTTTATTTTCACTTCAGGAGGTCAAAATAAATATCTTTAACAGGAGCGTAGAGTGCATGTCTGACACACGATGATTGTACACGGCACGCACGATGAACATACAGTGCACTCATAATGCACACACTATTGAATTTATTGTGTTAGGGCAACTAGTTTTCCATAATTCATNGACCTCGCTCATTCTAAAGAGTTGTAATATTTATGAAAATGACCCTATTTATTTTTTTTACTTAATTTCTCATCCATCATATCAGATCTTGCAGATCAATGGTTTGGATTTGTTTATACGTTCTTATTTGTCAAATTGTTCTCATATGATTAGGAGTATATATGTATGTATGTATGTATGTATGTATATATACATACATACAATACATACATACATACATACACAAACATATATATGTGTGTGTGTGTATTGCGATAACATTGATAGAATATCATATCAGATTTTAATAATAAAATAAATTGTGAACCAAGGATTATAAATATTGCATGGTGGACCAGGGTCCAAAACGTCATAGTTTTATATCATTTGCGCATCATATTTAATAACATTATTGATGAAGTAGTTTTTGGGGTGAAATGTTATGTGAGAGGGTATCCTCACACCGAATATAGTTCTCAAGGACTAGCAATGATAGGAGTTGAGTGTTTTGCTTCGGAAGCACAAAGCATCAATGCCTCAATCAAAAGGAAATCTACCCCGAGTAACGATAAATTAACGAAGAAACGTCATAACAATAAAGAGAAAGGCGGAGGGAGATAGGAACTTGGATTAGGACAGGGGATCGAAATACAATCAAATCGTGAACAAGGGAAAGAATCAATTGAGTAGGTGAAGGATGTCATATTAACTAGGAGGAAGCATTTCTCAAGCTCATTCTATACCCTTAGAGCACTTAAGGACGTTCTCATGCCTCATAAATGGCTAAAGGGCATTTTGTTGAACACTTAGCATCATAGGCATCTCAAGGGTGGAGCACACATAGTTGATCAACCCCTTGAACTTATGTTAGCTAGGTTGCCACTTTTTAATCATGACTCAATCATGTATGTTGATCATCACTATCCACATTAAGTCTCACCTCCCCTACTCAACCAATTCAAGATCACATCTCCAAAAACCTAATTAATATCCCTATCACTCTCTTAAGAAATCTACTCATACATAATGATGGAAAGGAAAATAGTAAGAAATTCAAAAACTAAAGAACAATATTTCATAACTATCACAAGAGATTAAATCAAAGTAATCAAACCACAACGCAAATTGTAAGAAATGCAAATGAAGAAGAACGTCTCTATATTGAAATTGAAATTTTAGATCCTTGGTCCAATGATACAATTGAAAGAAAATCTATGTATTGATTGTAATTTGGAAATGAAATTAACAAGTAGTAGAAAAGTAAAAGGGGGAAAAGTAGTTTAACAGTATAAGGAGAAAACCTAGAAAAAGAAAAAGCTTCTTTTAAAAATCTAACTTCTCCCTTTATAGCTATCATAAACACCTACGTTACGAGGCCCGTTAAGAATGTAACGTACCTCGTAATAGCAGGAATGAGATTCTAATGCTTCCTTTTACGTGACACATTATGAGTGTAATGTTCTTCATAGTCGCATAAATGGCTCGTAGATACTCCTTGTTTCACAGCCTATTATGAGTGTAATGTAGCTCGTAACAGTAGAACTGACTTTTTGATGATTCTTGCTATGAACATATGTTACGATCATAATAGTGCTTGTAATAGCAAGAATATAATCTGAGCACTACGGACCTTTAATTTGTTACAGGTGTAAGGCAGCTCGTAATAATAGATTAGTAGACTTATGGCCTTTCTTATCCTAAGCAATACAAACGTTTGTTACGAGCTTAAGATAGCTCGTAATAGTCGACTTTTACTTTTATCATATTTTTGTTCTATTTTGTCTAATTTATCCTTGATTTGACCCTATTTTCCTACAAACATAAAAATGCATCATAGTTATTCAATATAATTTATCACATTTCAAGGCATTTTAAGCACAAATTAAGAAAATCCAATCCCAAATTGGACAGTAAATGCCCCTAACAATGTAGGATAATTTGGCATTCATCAATTATTATATGTTGTAGTGTTCATAATATTTGTTGTATAATATCCATAAACTAAACTTTAATGTCCATAAACATTAAATTAAATTTACACATTTACACCATTTGTATTTTTTTTCATTCACTCTATAGTAGGTTCATAATATTTCTTATATGTGTTAAAAATATAAAGTTTCATTTACATAAACATTATACTACATACGCATTACGTTTAATAACATTCATTATATATTATATGTACTATAATCATAATATTTGTTCTATATGCTTATAAATATAAACCTCAAAGTTCATAAACATTAAACTAAATGTACAACATATGCATTTCACTCTATAGTAGGCTCATAATATTCATTCTAGAAAAATTTGTAATTTAAACCTCCATAATATGCCAATTATTAATGTCGCTCCTAAATTATTAGTTGTGTAAATGTTGCCGTCAATTTTCAAAACTACAGTACATATATTGCCCCTCCCGCAGTGTAAATATTGCCCCACAATTTTCCTCCCATACAGTATAGGAGGGGCAATATATATACCATTTTGAAAATTGAGAGCCAACGTTTATCCCACTAATAATTCATGAGTGACATTGATAATTGACATATTATGGAGGGACATAAATTACAATTTCTCTTTATTTTATATGTTCATAAGAACAAAGTTTACTTTATATAAACATTATACTACAGACGTATCATGTTTAATAAAATTAATCTTGTACTATTTTCACAATATTTGTTCTATATGTCTGATGGATTTAATTAACCCGGGGGTCTGGACTAACAAACCCGTTAAATGAAGGATAATATGAACTGATAGGAAATAATAGGTAAAATGGATATGACAAGGTCGCGGGGACCAAATATTGTATTAGATTGTAGTTGATAAGCTATTACAAGTGTAGTTTAGGACAAAGAATATAGAACATGTCTTAATGAGACAATAACACGCCTACTTATACCCTCCAAAACCCCTAACCGCCCCCCCTAAGATGGGGGAACGGTTATAGATCCGCTTTGACCGCGCCCGCCCCCTGACCGGGCCCGTGGCCGAGCCCTCTCAGCCGAGGCCCCGGGCCGAGGCCTCCTAGCCGAGGCCTCTTAGCCGAGGCCTTGGGCCGAGAGGCTAAATGAAATAGCCCGGGCCCGGGGCAAGCACGGGGCGCCACCCCGGGTCCCGGACCTTCTCGTGACCCTTGTCTTGCTCCCTCGGGTCGACTTGGTCCGTTCCTAATATATCCATCATCAGTCCCCCACTCTCCGAGCTGCGAGAAGTCGTCAGCGAAGGAGAGTAGACACTCCGGCCCGTCCTCGTACGTCCTCATGTATTTACAACCAGTCGCGCACAACACCATACAGCCGAGCAGGCGTCCCAAGTGAGTCCTCGAGCGCGCATTCCTCTTCCCAAGACCCATCTCCATCATCTTTTCCCTTTCCCAACACTCCTTCCAATTTTTTGAAAATGTGGTCAACCCCTTTTCCCNTCCGTGAATCGCACGGGTAATTAGACAATTATTTGCTCTAATTCAAGCAAAGAAAACATTAGAAAACATAATCAATCCAACCAATTTCATCAATTGCGCTATATATTATTCAATGCTATAATTTATATAATTGTATATCGATCCAAATATTCTTAAAATATTATAACAAATTCATTCCGTGCAACGCACGGGTGAAAATACTAGTTTAGATAAAAATGTTTAAGAATTAAAATAATTAATTAAACTTTACTTTTTAAAAAATCTTCTAAATTATGTTTATCACATTTTACACTTATAATAAATACAATTGAAACAAATTGTATATTGTAATCTTGATCTTCCCCATTCCCCATCACACACTTGAGCCTTGAGGTAATTAGTAAATAGTAAAATTAGAGCGTAGGAGTGTAAAATTAGGGTAAAAAAAAAAGGAGTGTAAAATTAGGGTCCTATTCGGAATGAACTAAATAGAGAGCAAAACCCAAAAGAAAGTCACATAGCCATGAAAACACTATTTTTTAAAGCAAACTCATATGGTGCCTTTGAATCCAAACCCACCAGAAGGCTTCCACTAGGATTCGATGGGCATGGCTGTTGCGAACCCATACTCCATTTCCAGCCCCACCGCTATCAATTCCAACACGTCGCCGCGTCGTCGAATTCGAATGATCCGACGAAGAAGCTCCATATAAACCCTACACCATTACCAAATCTCATGAGAGGTGGACCGAGCCCGAGCACGGCAAGTTCCTCGAAGCTCTCTAACTATGAGTTTATATTGTATATGTATATACACATTTGTATATTTGTTGATCATTATTCTATTCTTTTCATTTTTCGATTTATGGCTTTGGTGACCAATCAAGGGAACAACTCCGAACACCCACACATCGCTTGATCAATTAATAATGAGAAAACGAACTATCCTTGGTGCTTATATGATTAGGATTTGATAGTTTGCTTGCTTGAGGACAACCAAGGTTTAAGTGTGGAAACTTTGATAAGCACCAAGAATAGTCTGTTTTAAGGGTCATTTACGGGCTAATATTGAATAGTTTGCTACCCATTTCATAAGGATTTCATGCATTAAGACTCGAATGTGACCAAAAACCTCTAACACGATTATGGAAGATGTTTTTAAGCTATTCTACAGCCTCAAGAAGGACTTAAGGCCAAAACTAAGCAGAAAGCAAAGAAGCCATGAAGCAGGAGCCTCCCACGCAGCCCCACACGCGTGTGGATGGACGTGGAATAATTCCAGTAGCTCACCACGCCCTCCACTGCGCGTGGCGATAGCCGTCGAAGCCTCAAGGCTCGACGCGTCAAGAACGTGCCGTAGCATTCTTATGAAAATCCTTGAAGGCTCGACGCGTCGAGCCCCTGTCTCGACGCGTCGAGAGCCCTGTGGCAGCCCTAATTTCAGCTGCGGGAAAATTGTCTATCTTGCCCCTATTTTGCTCCCACTAATTTCAGCCCTAATAGTTTTCTTTCTATTTTCTTCCCCTTTGGGGAGGAAGACAAACACATCTCCTTAGATTAGTCTAGCTTAGAAGATGAAGAAGATGTAGATTCAAGATCTCCTTAGGTATAAATACTCTTTTTATTATAAAGATTGTTCTTTTATATTATTGCTTTGTTTATTTTGTTGTTATTGATGTTTCCTACGCTTAAGTAGTGTAGTTAAGGGTGTGTGTGCCCTTGATTGATGATTAAATCTTGTCTTATGCCTATGAGAATTGTGGTAGTAGTATTGAAGTTTGTATGGATGATGTTGTTCAAACTTTGCTTCTATTTCCGTCCGGGATAGTTAGTGAACCGAGTGGAAGTGAGAGAGTGCGCGATAGCGGCCTCTCATGAGCCCAACTCATCTATATCTCCGCTCTTAGTCCGAAAGGACGAGATTCGAGAGGAGTGGTAGGCAAGGTGTTCGATAAAATGCCTCAACTGAATGAGGATTGAGAGTCTGAGTGTGACGCCACTCGGTACCAATACCGTGACTCCCTAGTTCAATCCCGAAACCCATTTCCAAGCTACCTACGTTAATCAATCATTTGGCTTAGCATTGGCATGCATCCCCTTCTTTTTCTTTTTGTATTTTCTATTTCAATCTTACCTTTCAAACCATTTACACAATCATCCATGAACAAAACATCTCCCTACGATTCTTGCAACTCTTACCTTTCAACCTCATAAATGCCAACACCAATTCGCTCCAATTTGTCATCCTTGAGAGACACGACACTCGGGGAGTCTTGACTCTTCGTTTTAACACATTCACACTTACCATATAACCACAATCCTTGTCAAAATGGCGTCATTGCCGGGGATGGCAAACGGTTTTGAATTGTGTTGACATTTTTGAAGTAGATTTTTAAGAGTTCTTCAATTTCTTTCTTTTTGTTTATATTGTTTTCTTATTTTTGTTACTTGATTAGAGAAGTGAGCTTATTTGCTTTGAATATTTTATTGCTCACTTGCAACTACTTTTAGTTGCAAATATTTGTTGTTGGCTAAGCTTTGTGCAGGAAATTTTTGTTGAAACTCATTTGAAAGCTTGCCAATGTGTGCTTATATGCATCTCCATGGTTACCCACACCATGGAGGACAATCTTATAGAAATACTCCACCCCAACCATATCCCTATTACTCCCATTCCACCTATGCTTACCCTCCACCAACATATCATTACCCACCTCCAAACCCTTACCCATTTCCATATCACTACTTACTGCATCCAAATTCTTATCCATCTTATATACATAACCATCACCCACCACCATATACACACCCTATCCCACCGTATCAAAACAAATTTGTGACACCCCAACTTTTCACAAGCTGAGATAGCTAAACTTAACACAAAAGCTGCCCATCTCAACCATAAAACATAACATAGCGGAAGCGAATTTAAACCTAAGGGGCATCATGCCACATCTAGGTAAGTAAACACAGCCTAGATGCACAGGCTAACCAAAACTGAAACCAACAATATATAAATCCTCAAACATATTCCAAAAAGATCCAAAATCTAAAACAAGTGTATATAGAATCTCATATTGGCACACAGGCCCAAAACATAAGTCTAAAGGCATAACAAACTAGTCTAGCCTCCTCATACGGATATATCTCTATCGCGCTCACGCTTAGACTTTATTGCATACCTGAGAAAACACATAAGGAACCATTAACAAAATACTGCTAAGTAACCACCATTCACACCCGCAAGGAAGTATAGATATATAGAAGTTTGTAAATAGGTTTACACACCCTTATATAATATACACACCAACAAACTGTTCTTTAATTAAAATCGGATACTCAACAACAACACGCTAAAAGAATATATAAACCAAGACTTCTCATCAATTCCAAAACCCAACCAAATCACAAACTCAACCGAATACTCATAAGAAACAACCAGACTAGAATATGTCCAAGAATAACCAATAATCAACAAGATACAATACAACTCAAGAGTCAACAATAAGGCTTGGATGCGGGATCGTTTTTATCCCGAGCATGTTCAGTCCGCCAAGTATGAGGAATTTCTACATCTACGTCAAGGGACGACATCTATTCAGGACTACTATGCTAAATATCTTGAGCTGGCACGATTTGCTCCTGCCCTAGCCCCGGATGAGCCAAGCAAGGCTAGGAAGTTTGTAAGTGGATTAAATTTCGAGACTCAAAAAGCCGTTTGTGTGTTTGAGTGTCAGACTCTTGGAGAGGCTTATAGTAAGGCTGCCAAACATTATCGAATCCAACAGATGCAGAAGGAGGTTCGTGAGAAGGGTAAGAGGAGATTTGAAGGTAGTAGCAAAGGGGGAGAGAAGAAATCTAAGATGAGTCAAGGAGAAACTGTTCAGGAGTACCAAAGAAGTGGGATTCCCAGACCTAGGAGGGATTACCCNGCAAAAGCCCAATCACAGGGACGAAAGTCCAATCACAGGGGTAAAAACCCAATCACAGGGACCGGAGTCCAAAGTTAAATCCACAATTAGATAGCAACCACAGTTAGATCACCCACCAATCACCCAAAAGATACACAAGGATCCACCACTCCATATCCAACCTCAAACTCAGCCCAAGAACAACCACTTAGAGGGTTCATCTCAAATATGAACACCAACCAACTCCTAGATAATATAATCAAGGGTTCACAAAGCAAGATATTCAAAAGATGGACCAAAAGATGTGAATAAGTACTCCAAAGACATGGTAAAATATCCCATAGAACATTCCAACAAGGTTCAGAACAAGAAGAGAAACAATCAAACAAACAACTCACAAATGCTCTCTGGAAGCAGATTCCCAGAGACCTAGCGGAACTCAGAGACGGGACACCGCCCTCCGCCGCACACCTCCGCAGGAAGATCTCGGATCCCCTCAATGGACTCCCTTCCTCCGCCAACCTTCTCCGTTTTGCTCTTGCGGAAGGCCCTAGCGGATTACATTGTGCCGCTAGGGTGCTCCGCTAGACCAAAACCACACCCCCACTCCCAGACTTTGGCTCAGACACGAATAACAGTTCCAGAATGCGAAAATGAGATTATAATACACAGTTTGCATCTCACAGAGGTCAAATAAACATGGAATCCAAACCAACAAATGCTCATAAACATCAATATGCAAAGGATCAAGAACACAAGTTCATAAATCCATCAAACACAAATTCCATAGTCAAGAACAAGGCTAATATTCAAGAAATTTCACGATTCCAACACCAAATAATATCATATAGATTGAGAGTGTAAAAATAGATTTTGATGGACATAGTGGTTACCTCTTGAAGCGTATTTAATCCCAAAAGCAACATCAAACTTAGGCTCATAAGCTAGGTCCATAATCACGAACCTGAGAATTAATGCAATCTAATACCGTCACTTAAAGACTACGAATACTAACAATATTAATATTTCTATTCGACCCGCCATCCATGCCTAAAGACTAATATGACATGAACATTATAATGAGCTAATGGACTAAACCATAACAACCTAATCATTAACTACTAATAACCTTAATTATGAACACCCTAAAACATAAACTAACTATTTGATAGGTAAAACAGCTTGGATAACAATTACCTTCATTGCAATGCTTGATCCAAGATTTGAACCTATGCCCTCTAGCCCAACGCACAAGTGCCATACCACCACACCATTGCATCTCTTCGTGTTAAGCCGTGTGACAACCAAACCAACACTCTTCATACCAATTCTCAGCCACCACCATAAACAGGGAACGTTGTTGTTGGAGTTCCGTCACGGCAGAAGGGAAGACGCCGCTGCTCTGTTCGTACGTTGTGGCCGAAGCTGCTTGCTGTCATTATCGCTGCTGTACACCGCCGATGGAGGGGGAAGGATCACTGTCGCAGTCTACGCCGAACGAGAGGAGAAACCGCCACTGCTACCCGCCATGATCCCCACTGTTCTGTTTAGCCTAAGAGAAAGAATAGAGGAACGCCGTTGCTGCTGCGTCACGGGGAGGGGAGGTCGCTATTGCCAAGCTCCGCCGTCGTTGTCGCACACCATCGTCGAAGAAGGTTGATGAGGCCGCATACCGCCGGAGCTGACACCGCACGACGCCGCCGCACACCGTTCTGCTTGCCGCCGAACCACCTTGCTGCCCTATTCGAAGCTCACCAAGAAGGGAGGAAGGAGCCGCTGCCTTCCATTGCTGCCGGAGAGGAGGCCTCCGTTACCGAGCTCCGTCCAGACGCTACCTGCTGAGCTCGTTGCCGCCATCGTCCAAGAAGCGAGAGGGAAGAGTGGGGGTTGAAGCACCGTGACACTCCATTGCCGGTCTTCATTGTTGACGTTGATAGCTTGATCGAGAGAGATGGAGATGAAGGTTGAGGCCATGGTATTGCTTGTTGCTATTCTTCCCTAGCTTTTGGCGGATGGTGACGAGAGAGATGAGAGACCAAGAGTGTGAAGGAAGGATTTGGCTGTTGATCATGTAGGTTACTATAATTGGAAGCTTCTACTTATATCTAGGGTAAACTTCCATTTTGGGCTATGTCACTTATGGAAGTTGGGTCAACTTTGGTTCAAGGCTAATATACATATACATATATGTACATAATTTCATTTGGGCTTAGAAGAATTCCAACAATTAAAGATTGAGCTTAAGAATAGTTTATTAGGTCCATAGCCTCATAGTGAAAATCATATAGTATGAAATATATATATATATTGCTATAGATATATTGGGCTAAGGTAATTTGGTAGCTCAATAATAATAGGTAATCCAAAAATACATTATTCCAAGCCCATTAGGGAAATAATTATACTTGTAATTATTTTAATAACTAGTATTTTCGCCCGTGCGTTGCACGAAATGAATTTGTTATAATAATTTAATAATATTTGGATCGATATACAATTATATAAATTGTAACATCGAATATTATATAGCGCAATTGATGAAATTAGTTGGATTGATTATGTTTTCTGATGTTTTCTTTGCTTGAATTAGAGCAAATAATTGTTCAATTACTCGTCCGATTCACGGATAAATTTTTGTATTATTTATTTAGATAATAAAATTAAAGATAAAATTATTTTTTTAAAAAATATAATATTGAACATGTACATTTATTTGATTATAAGATTAGTGCAAAAGTATGACTCAATTAATTGAATAATATATGACTTTTTTGTTTACGATTAT
>NXFB01000749.1:26766-38064 GCA_002525835.2 Ipomoea batatas
GTTAGACGAAAGTCGGGTTGTCCGCCAGCCTTCCAATGGTGCGAAACTAAGTCAAAGGTCAAAAAATCGACTAAGTAAAAATAAAGCAAAGGAGAAAGCCGGGAAAGCAATATTGATTGCGCACTAAGGATTGTAGAGCTCAAGTTAAAGTTAGCTCGGCTCGTCAGTTGCAACATTTGGTAAAATTTCAAGAAAAGAAAAACTCACAAGAAAACAAAGTAAGGAGGAAAAGAAACTGATCATTCATTGTTCAAAAGTCGTACTTCTATTACAGGGAGATTAGGTAAATGAATGGTGAGCACAACCCTTAAGCCTTCGACTGAGGGACTCCGCTCACACCTGCCTCCGATGTTCCAGTAGGCAGGTGACGCTCGGAGCTCCTGGGGCGTTGATGGTTCAGTTGAAGGGCGTCATATGGGTCCTCCTCTTCTTCAGTGGCAACCACATCTCTTTAGCCGACCTCGGTCAGGGTGGGAACTGCAGCTCGATCCATCGCAGTAACAGAATCCACGTTGGCAGCTGATTCCAGGTATGCACTTTCCATCGGAATGTCGCCAAGTGTATCCACCGAAGTGTTTAGAGCAACGCTTTCGGCCCCCTGGGTATCATCGGGGGTAGCTGGGTCTAGAAGACCCCAACCAGTCTGAGAGAAGGTCGCGTCCCGAGCCTTGAGAAGATTGAACATCTCCTTCTGAGCATCATGATAGCCCATGTCGTAGTCTGCCTCACCCAAGTCGAGCAGATATTGCTTCTCAACTTCACCCTTGAACCACTGATACACGATGGTCCAAGCATGTATGCTGCATGAGCCATGGCCTCCTCATGGAAATCTTCTGACTCCTTGAAAACTCTTAACACATCCTCCTGAGCTGTCTTCAGCATGGTGATCGCCTTCTTCCAACCTTCCTACGTCATAGCTAGATTTGAGCTTAGCTTGGTTAGGTCGGCCTTAAGGGTTTTCACCTCCTTGGAATGAGTTGCCTTGGCAGACTTCAAAGGCTTGGAGTCCTTGATCAGCCCTTGAATGACATTGTTGAGGCCAGCTTGGAAGAATTGCACCTGCAAAATACAATTAAGAGTTAGTAAATAGAAGGAAATAGAGGTAAAAGGAAACATCGATGATGATTACCTAGAAGTAGTGGAACGCAGCTGATTGCAGAAGATAAGACGGACTAGCACCGTCCATGGAGTCGTCCGAAGAGTAGGTGCTCCAAGCGACGAAAGATGAAGGCCTTGTCCACGGAGCTGGCATCCTCGGAGGCGACGTCTCCGGAACGCTCTACTTTCTTAGTAGTGGCTGAGTGGAAGAATTGGAATTTCGCTTGCGCAGACGCGGGTGGTGAGCAGCGGCCAGAGCGGTGGCGATGGGGCTAGCACCGATAACTATGCCCGTTGGGGGAAGGCGCGCAGCAAGGGTCGGGTCTGGGCTCGTCTCCATGGCCTTCCCCTTACCTTTCTCAGCAGTGGTCGCCTTGCCCTTATGGCGAGCACGAAGGGCAGCATGGCGAGAGTCCATGGGAGCAGTTGAGGCCTCGGAGTCCGAAGAAGAAGTATCGACCACACCTTCTAGCTCTTCATCGGAGTCGTCCGAAGAGTCGTCATGTGCCTCAAGACAAGCTAAGTTTTCGGACAGGCAAGTGCTCCACCCCCAACGTCGTCGGTTGAAAGAAAAACTAAGTGTTAGGAAATCCTATAGGCATTAAAGGGAAACTGGCAGAAACAAATAGAGAGGGAGTAACCTGCACGGGCCGCGCCTTCTAGGGGTAAGTTGCCTCGACCTAAGGCCCTTAGGTCAGAAATCATTTTTCCATTGTTTCAAGGAGTCCTTCAAACCGTCGATAACTCGGTTGCCTCACCGTTGAGATATCCGCACAAAAGCAGAAGGTAGTTTGCCCACTTAGGAAACTTAGAAAATTTGGTTAAAGAGATGCATGGATGGCACGACCTTTACCTCGTGGGAGGAGGTTAGAAAGCAAGTGAGAAAGCGATGGAAGTTAGGGACGAGTTGTACGGGTAGAATGCGAAAGTAATTAAAGAATGACGATAGAAAAGGGTGAAGCAGAATGCGGAATCCGTAAAGGACCAACCTATAATAGAGACCTATGTAGCCAGGAGGAGGGTCGTGAATGTCACGATCGCCCGACGCCATGACCGTGGCTTTGGGGCCTGAAATTGCTTCGTGGATCTTGAATGCAAGACTTACGGGTTTAGAATTAGTTAACGTTTTTATAGTTATTAGTCCAGATTAGATAATACTAAAAGACAAAAACAGAAGTAAAAGAAATGAACCCGGACATAAGAAATGATCACACAGTTCGGAGCTAAAACTCCTACCTCTGCGGGGCTACTCAGCTTTCGCCCAATCCACTAGATGATCACCAAGGTTACAACAGTTGGAATATATGCCCAAACATACAATGGTCCTAAACTAACACAACCTTCAACATCTACACTTGAATTGGAAAACTGCAAGCCCGGAATTCTTCAATAATCATCACCACGACTCAGCATCAACGCCAGTATCAAAAACAGCAGCAAAACGCCATTAATCCACCAAAGTAATTCACTTAGATTTCACGTGAGAAGCTCTGAATATTTAATGTGTGAAGGGATGAAAATTAGAGCTTCAGTACCTTCATATTTATAGCTTGGCAACCCCTTAACAAACTTCACAAAAATAGAGTTGAATAAACCTTGATTAAATGAGAGCCATACACCTCTTAAAAACTGTTAGCCAAATAAAATAAATATGTGGACTAATTCCTTTTTGAAAGCTTGCTATTTGAGACAGCATATGCTGGCATAGCCTCCCTTTCAGCACTGGCGGACAACCTAACTGACAGTCCAAAGACAATAATAACAAAATATAGACTAAGTGTATTTTTGACAAATAATTTAGCCAATTAAAAAGGACCGTGTATCATTTGTACACTTACATGGCCCAATAAGGTTCGTGCAATTTCGAGTTTGGCTGTGGAGAGAGTGGAAGTGTGTTGAGTGGGCAACTGAAGGGCCTCATTGTGACCCGGAGCTCGTTCCAGACGAGCCCACGACTATATTCTGGCCACCGCCATGGTGTGTCAGTACAGCGGCATTTAATGCACACACGGTGGTTTAGGAAAGACAATGATGAAGGTGGGAATCACGAGGAAGATTGAGGATCGAGAAAGGTGGAGAACGGAGGGTTTTGCGCAGTCGTGACAGGTGGACGTGGCCGATCCATGAAGACTGCATAAGCCCGGATGGAGAAATGAGCCTTTGAGGCCGAGCTCCAAATATCCCTTGCGAAAGGGAAGGTCGGGCGGAGTGTAGCTAAGTTCTCATACTAACGGTCTGAGGGACTGAGGAGAAATCCATGCAATAGGTCAAACCTGACATGGTCGGAGTGTGGATCATAGCAAATCTAAACATGGTCGATCCCTCATGCTGAGAGTCCGAGGGACTGAAAACGTAGAGAGGAGGAGCGAATAAAGTTACGTTAGTGGAAAGGCTTCAGGAAGGGATGAGCTTGGCTCCGCCGGTCTAGGGCCGACCTGTCCGACATTGAACGTCGGAGAAACATCCAAAGCTCCTAAGATCCGAGGGGTGAATTTCCCGATGTGGTTCTGTTCGATTGGTGACTAGTTCGTTTGATGGCTTATTTAACGAGTGCATGCAAAAGATAGCAAAATGATGTCATTTTTCTATTCATCCAAGACCCGGAGGCCAGATAATTTACATTCAAAATAAAGAAAAAGGGGGGCCAGTAAGGCACCCCCCCCGGACAAAATACAGCAAAAAGGGGGATATTACAGGTTAAGCCCCCAAACCTATGTGGACGACGGAGCGACCTCCGTAGGAACTTATGGCGTCACCGGCGTAGGAACAGAAGCATAGTCACGGTACTCCTCCCAAAGAAGGGTGATGCCCGGAGGAGCACCGTCAAGAGTACCACGGTGTAGCATGGCTTGGAATTCATTGAAAAAGTACAGGTAGTTTAGGTTCGGGACGAGCACGTCCAACACCAGTTCATCAGGAACTGGTTCTTCATCTCCTAAGGCTGGAGCGACAACTGTGGGGTCCTCGCCATCCTCTTCATCCTCCGGGTAAACCACGATTAGACAGGAGGAGTCACCTCCGGGAAGGAAACTGCGAGCTGTCATGCGTTCATTCAGCTCCGCCAAGCGAGCCGATGTCGCTCGGTGAGCCTTTTCAGCTATGTGAAGTGAAGACCGCTGCGGGGTAGGAACCTGCGTTTTACGTTTATGGCACATGGTGTAGAACTGAAGTGAAGAGGGATGAATAATGCGAAGATAACAAGGGTATTTATAGGCGAAGTGGCTTCGAGAAGGACGGGAGGCAGCCACACTCGAGTGCTTGCATTGAAGCTGATGGTGACAGTTTCAGAGTCTCACTGATCGACGAAGATTAGGGATCAAGCACATTTAATACGCTAAAACTTGATTGATGTGACCGTTAGGGATCAAGCGCATTTAATAGCCTGGTCATAGCTATTTTTCCGAGTCGGGCTTTGCGTAACTCGGGAAAGTGAGGGACTGGGGGGAGTAAAAAACTCTCCCTAAGTAAGTGATGAACGAACTCGGGGTGAAAGACATATAAAAGGATAGGTGCAAGGCAGATGATGAGCTAGCAAGTACTTTTCTGAGTCGTAGCATGGAAGGGAACATGTTGATCAAATAACGTGTGACCGCCATAATTGTATGGGTTTATGACCCATTATTACCATAATTCCAATAATCAATATTGGAATCAGTTATGTATTAAGCAGACAATATATAAAGGCAAGACTATTTTCCTATCTTATCACTTGGAAAAACTTAACGTGAAAGGCCAGAGGAAAAAGGGTTCTGTGAATACTAAGAGCAAGAAGTAGGGAAGAAGACAGGACTCTAAGTTTCATCAAACATCATGGAATCAGGTTAGTATTTTAACTCTTCCTATGAAAGTATTAGTTAAATCATTCAATGTCTTTTATAATAGTTTTTTTCATTCTCCACTTGTATTAGAAGTGATATATTAGTGGAACCTCTTAAGGATTGCTAGGAAAATAGTGGATTAGACCGAGTTGGCTGAACCACTATAAAAGTTCTTTCTTTGTTGTTATTTATTTTTTTTCCAACATTTACTTGACCTACATACACACTCAAATGTAACAACTTTAATAAGTAAAAACATGCCATAATATAAGGGGTAATATAATTCAATGCCTAACTTTAAAACTCTACTTTATGAAATTCAAGTTCGCTTAAATTTCATATTTTTTCAAAGAGTTATCAAGTCTATTAACCCCTCCACTCCCCCCCCCCTTCTCTATATATATATGTGTGTGTGTGTGTGTGTGTCTGTGTGTGGATTTACATTCAAATGAGAACACTCATTTATATGAGAACTTTGAGACATTTTTTGGCCATTAGATCTTGATTTTGGATGGTTGAGATTGATCTTTATTTTTTGAATGATAGACTGCATTAATAAACATTACAAACAATTACAACAAGGTTCAATGGAATGTAAAGCCATTCCATACAATCTGACATAGAATCAAATTTTCTAGCTACGCTAATAAAATTTAGATTCGCAGACTGTGTTACAACAGAGTTTTTTTTTAAATCGTAAAGGAGGGGGGGACCCCTGGGGAGTGACGATTAGACGGACTCCACCACTCTTCGCACGCAGGTAACATGCGCCAAATCCTCAAAGAACGCATCCTCGCTCATCCTCGGGCAGTCAACAAAAGTCACTACCTCCTTCTGATACATAGCACCTCCAACCGCAAGTCGATCGACCACCTTATTCTGCTCACGGTAAATCACCTTAAACGAGATTCTCCACTCCTTATCAATCCAAGCATTGATCCTATTGATATAGTCTTTGACTGGTCCATGACCCATCGACCCCTCCCGAATCCATTGGATTACGTTCCTTGCGTCCGACTGAACCTCCATGTCACGAACACCGCTCTGCCACGCCCACCGGAGGCCTTCCTCAATGGCTTCCGCTTCCACCCATGCAGAATCTTTATAAGTAGTTCCCCGTAGAAAGCCCGCAATCCACTCGCCTTTGCTGTTGCGCATGACACCACCAATGCCTGCTGTATTGCTGCTTGATTTCACGCTCCCGTCGATGTTGAGCGTGACTTGGTGAGCAGCCGAAGCCTCCCATCTCAAGCGGGCGGTCCTGATTCCTCCCACCCTCTTCATATTGCTGCTGTTACGAGCGAAAGCCCGGTCAATTTCCTCTTCTGCGTCTCTAATCCGGCTAATCTTGTGTCGAATGTCTGCTTCGCGTTCGTTGAACACTCGGTAACACCTCCATTGCCACAGCCACCATACAATGATGGTAAAGCGCGTAGGCCAGTCCTCGCCCTCCATCTCATCTTTCCCATGGATGATGTTATAAGTGATCCATTGGCGAACGGTATTCTGTCTCCATCTACTTCGCTGCTCAGCGGAAACGAACGCCTCCCAGACCCGCGTTGCGGCGGTGCAATGTCGTAGGACGTGATCAGTGGATTCACATACCCCCGGGCAGCAGTCGCAGCTATCGTCCTCAGCAAAGCCGCGTCTCTTGCGCTCTCCATTACCCATAATCCGATCATGGGTGGCGGTCCATAAGAAGGTCTTTAATTTGCTAGGCACCTTCAATTTCCAGATTTTCTTCCACACGCCTTCCTGCACATCAGACAAGACATTTCTGTTACAACAGAGTTTTGATCCTTAGAGAACCTTAAAAATTTTCTCCAATAATTGATGGCCTTGCCGAATGTAGACAAGTAGGCCTCTGGATGGAACCACTTGCAAACCACCTGAGTCTTTATCTTCGTACTGAAGTCCATTGACATTATTCCCAACTGAAGGTACATATCCGGTCTTGTGTCTTTGACCGATTCATCAGTGGGTATCCTACCGACTGAACTGATGTTCAGATTGGGTATTTGATTGTCATCTACCTCGCCCAGGATGAGTATCACAAACGCCATGACCATATATATCTTAACGCACTCCAAAACAAACCTCCTGAAAATAACGAGAGGGAAAAGCTCGTCAAAGAAACGAGAGTGAAAACACAATAATTTGTAATAATATTTATCTTTTTGCTTGATTTTAGGATTTTAAAGTTTTAATTATGGTAGAATTGTAGATGTTTAATGAAAATTGATTACCATTTCCATAACTTCTCTCTTCAGCGAACCACGAGAACCTCTCGGTCTTCGTGAATCTCATCAGCGCTTTCAGTCGCTAGCACCATCCCAAATTGTCATTTTCAAGGGAATTCCCGTCATCGCCATTGGATTCGATGTTGCCGTCGTCTCAGTCAAGATTCGTCACCGAGAATGACGATTCGTCATCTTCATTCTCACTGTCAGACTTCGACTTAGGGGATTCGCCTAGTTACCCCCCACCCTTGGACTCCGCATCCGCCGCCGAAAACGGTTGCCGACTCGACTCGGTGGTGGAATTTCAGAATTGAAGTCCTACATTCCAAAGTCAACGGAATTGTGAAGCATCTCCGGAGTGGTTGTATATTCTCTTAGATGTTGTACTTTAACGTAAAGCTCTAATATTTTCCTGTTTATAATGCATTATCCCAGTGTAGTTGAATTTCACATTACTATTTTTCATATTTTTGGCGTATGTTGTATCCCATGGTTTTTTTCTTAACTGTCCAGTGTATGGGTTCCAATTCGAAACGTAGTAATATACACACACAGAGACGAAGACATGCACACGTTAAACTGCCCTAACATGCAAACATTGTACACTCTTATGTAAACACTCTATTGCTCATCCTTCTTGTTAATGCTAACACGAATGTCAAATCTAACTATTGAAGCATAGTGCCAACAATCCATGCATGCACACCTACATACATAAAATACAATGCACACAACATTCTGTCAAACTATTTATGCACACAAACTAGCATAGTAATGCATACAACCTGAGAACACTATATAACCCGAGCATTTCATGCATGCTCCATAGTGCACAAAAACTTATATATTAATGCACATCAACTAAGACTATACAGAACCTGGTAACACAAACTTATATTGCACGTAAATTTATACACTAATGCACAAAAACTTATATTATAATGCAATATTATATTGCACATCCGAAGGATACTAAAGTGTACATGATAGAGCATAAAAGTGCACACATCGCTCTATTGTCGACATGATGGCATACGAAACAAATCAAAGTCAACTGTTGAAATACGTACTGATTAAAAAACTCTAAAATAAATAAAGAAATAAAAAAAATAATGCAAGCAAAATCAATGGATGTAGATAATCCTATTCTACCACAAATAAATTCCTAAAACCATGTATAATATCTTTATTTTAATTGCTATTTTACATTTCGTGTTTGTCCGTATTAATGACTTTCCTCTTAATTAATATTAATATTATCCAAATCTATAATTCCAATGGCTACGATTTGTTCTTTCGTTCTCGTGTAGAAGGTGTTCTCGTGTGAATATATATATATATATATATATATATATGGGTTCCTGTGTAGTTGCCCTTCTCCGGTGCGGTTGTGCAGTTGTTTTAGATGCATGGTTTTTCTTCTTAAAATGTGTAGTTTTCCTTCTTAAGGTGTGTGGTTTGTGTGTTTAAAGTGCGTCAGTGATAAAACTTAAGGTGAGTGAACCTAAAGCTTAAGGTGCGTGGTTTTTCTTCTTAAGTTGCGTTGTTTTCCTTCTGAAGGTGCGTGATTTGTATGCTTAATGTGCGTGAGTTGTTGAAACTTAAGGTGCACCATTTTAAAACCTTAGGTGCGTGGTTTATGTTCTTAAGACGCGTGATTTGTGTACTTAAGGTGCATGGTTTATGTACTTAAGATGCGAAGGGCTAAAGCTTTAGGTGTGCGTGGTTTGTGTTTTTAGGTGCCTTCTTTGTGTGCTTAAGGTATGTGGTTTGTATACTTAAGGTGCGTCATTGTAATACTTAAGCCCAACATGAGTGCACACAGTTTAGGGTGTGTGCATCCGCGTAGTAGACTGTGTGCACTTATGTTGTGTCTCACCGTCTCACGGGAAGATGTTGTCTCATATGAAGTCAACTATATATATATATATATATATATATATATATGAATCAAATAAGAACTTACGAGCAGGAGAAAATTAGGAACCAACCAAAGTCGTTCATCAAGAAAAATCTAATGACTTTCAAGTAGGAAGAGAAGAATAAATGTGGTGGCATTTTTGTAAATAATTTGAAATTTAAGTGCAAGTAATAATACTGTGGAGTGTAATTAGCAACATTATAGAGTGCATCCTATGATATGTATAGGTACAATAAAATTGTTCACCTTTTACAATTTATGATTTAGTTTTCTTTTAAAAAAAAGGCTAAAGTGTCATTTAGCACCATGAACTATATCCAATTATTCATGCCGCACTCTGAACTTTCATATCGTATATATCGAACCGCAAACCAAAATAAAAAATTCACCTAGAACTTTTAGCAGGTTTCCAAGTCTTCCTGCTGACATGGCGCAGGTTTCTAAGTGATGTGGCATTTCTTTTAACCTTATGTTGTCCATGTAAGCGTTTACATGTTTATAATTAAAAAAAATTATTATATTAAAATAACCATAATTTTCTTCTCTTTATTTTCATAATGTATACTTTTCAATTTTGCAATTCCAATGTTTTAATTTTTTTTTCAGAATTTATATTTTTTTTGGCTAATTTATTGTTTAGTATTTTTTTAATTTTCCAAATTTATAGAAATGCTAATTTTTTTTGTTCATATTTTAAAAAAAAAATTATTTTTAATATATAAATGCTCACATGGACAACATAAGATTAAAAGAAATGCCACATCACTTGGAAACATGCGCCATGTCAGGAGGAAGACCTGGAAACCTGCTAAAAGTTTTAGGTGAATTTTTTATTTTGGTTTGCGGCTCGATATATACGATATGAAAGTTCAGGATGCGGCATGAATAATTGGATATAGTTCATGGTACTAGATGACACTTTAGACATTGTTTAGAAGTTTACTTTTTTTATAAAAAAAAATGTTTAGAAGTTTACTTTAGAGTTTAGTAGTTATGGTTTGCCTATAAAATGCATTTATCAATAATATAAAGTACACCTAACAATAGTATAAACTGCACTTTACGACATCATTAATTGCACCAAATGTGAAAGTTAGTTGCACTTAGTAGTTACTCTATTTAAGGGTTCACTTTTTACTATTTAGGACTTTACTATTTATGGTTTAGCTTTGGATTTAGTTTTCTTGTTTAGATTTGGATTTAGTTTTCTTGATTTATCAATATATACAGTATGTAGACTTACTTGTGTTGGATCTCGGCATTGCATTATGCTTACTTCCTTTTTGGTTATCTGTTTCCCATATCCTACTTAATTTATGGCTGAATCCCGAAATTTGAGAGCGTGTACACAACTTAATAACTAAAGGCACATCAGTAAATTAAGAGCCCAATAACAAATCCTGAAAATACATTGCACAATCCACAATAACGAGTTGCACAGCACACAACAACAAGATGCAAACCACACGACAACGGGTTGCAAAACCAACATAAACGAGCACACAGGCTCCCTAGCGAGTTTAATAGACCCGTTGAGTAATATTGTTGGACCAACAAGTCTATTGAACCCATTGATATGTCCTATGATCCTTCAACTAGCAGGACGAGAAATAAATAAAATCGAAATACGTTGTGCAACTCACACCACGGGTTGCACAATCCGCAATAACGGCTTACACACCACACCACACCACACCACAACGGCTTGCACAGGCTCCCTAGGTGGTTTAATAAACCTGTTGAGTAGTCTCATTGAAACCACAGGTATATTAAACCCGTTGATATGTCTCTTGATCTTTCAATCAATAGTACAGAAAACAAATGAAACTGAAATACATTGCATAACCCACACACACGGGTTACACAAAGCACAACAACAGATTGCACAACTCACAACATTTGGTTGCACAACCAACACAACCGAATGCACAACTATATTACCCAAAATGCGATATACACTAACAACAAAATATATGTGCAGTATTATACTAAAAAAAAAAAAAAGCAAAAGAAATAAAAAAAAATACTTATCAATTTTCATGAATGGACACTAGATTGATGATGAAGAAATTGAGTCTCCAATTCACAACACTGATGATCCAAGAAAATAGGAAACAAAATCATAAATATCTGAAAAAGAAAACAAAAAAAAAAACAAAAAGATACTACTACCCCCACTTAAAAACAAAGATCAATTCGGTGTGATCTTATGAAATCAAAT
>NXFB01000751.1:25440-38502 GCA_002525835.2 Ipomoea batatas
CTCTTGTATTTCTTTTGTTGTAATCCTTTGTGGATTATTATTTCTTGTAATATTTGTTTTAGTGGATTTTCTATTTCGTCCATTTTCTTGGGTATTTCGAGAATTGTTTCCCAACAATCTTAAAACCTTATTTGTATCCTTTTCTAATCTCGAATACCACGGAGAAATGGAAAATCCAGCTCCTTCTTTGTTTGCTAACGGGGACGAGAATGGTAATGTTGTTACGAACAACAATGGAGGGAACGGCAACGTTGTTGCACATTCCCAAGCACCGGTGAATGTTGATTCACTGAACGGTGTAGGCATCACGGAAAATGTTCCTACGATGCAGGTACCNCCCTCCCCAGCGATTCTTGAGCAGGACTAAGAAACCTAATGTATCCAAAAAAAAAAAAAAACTAGTTATCTCAATTATCACCAATATTATATTGAGTAGTGCTGCATGCGCTATTCACCCCTAAAAAAATTTCACTCATAATTTCCCTCTTGACATGGCACGGCTTGATTTGCTACTTTACTTTTTCATTAAAAGTTTATGGGTTCAATCAATTCATGACACTCAATGATAATAAGATATACCACAGAGGGAATTTAAGAGGGGGAAAATCATGAGGTGTAAGAAGCATTTTCCTATTATATATTTAGTATTTACAAAGAATGGAGCATTGGTTGTTCCAAAATTTTCAAAACTAAGGGCGTTTGGTTTAGGGAATGTTAGATTACCTTAGGGAATGTTCGATTCCGGTTTGGTTTAAAACTGAAGTATGTAAGTAAGACAACAAAAATAAGATAAATTGATTAAAATGTCAAAAGTCTAAAATTAGTAATAAGATAAAAGAATGTGAGATTACCTAAGAAATTTGAGTGTATTTCACATTCCTTGGAAAAATTATATAACTTGAACCAAAGATGAGAATCTTATATTCTCGAGCAAATATAACATTAGTTATCTTATATATATAACTTGAACCAAACACCCCAAAGGTTTTGTGTATCCACAAAAATTTACTATTATAAGTTGTATACACAAAAATGGATAAAAGTTGTTGATGCTTATCATTCTATATGCATAGGATTCTTGAATGGAAGGCTATAGAGAGTGTTCAAACATTGTTACTGGGAACTGGGAATTGAAGTACAATTATAATTATGTTCACCTATCTGCAAAGCAACCAGGAAAATAATTGTACTTCAAGTTTAGATGGTAGGCAAATGGACCATCTAAGTCAACCTGGACACTACACTCTGCCCGCCCTTCCACACTGTCCTCTTCTCTACATATATATATATACACAGACTCTCCTCCACAATCATAACCTAAACCCTTTGCTTTTTTGATTCTTTTGGTCCGGTTGTGGCCTGTGGGGTAGTATCTCTTTCCTATATAAGGGCTTCACCAATCTCCATTAGTTATTTTCTTGGAGATTTTGGAATAGTAAAATCTAAGAGGGTTTAACACATGTGAGGGGTGAATTTTTGGTGGTATATTTTTCTCGTACAAGTTTGGAGATTTTGACAGGTTATGTGGGGTCCACTGTGGAGAGGAGAATTGCGCCTCACATCTCACGCCCAGACCGGCACGTGCACGGTAAAACCCAATTTTTATTATATTTTTTTTTTTTTTTGAGATTTTGATTTTATTTTTGATTTTTTTTCACTCCCATTTTCGATCTCTTTCTTAATTTTACCTGTAAATTAAAATCTCATAAAAAACCTATCACTATTGAGGAAGGCCTAACACCTCCCCATTCTTCCATCTCCTTATACCATCTCCAAAAAGGCACCAAAACACCATTTTTGTGTAAAAATTTGGTGCAACCTTCCTCCAAGGAAGACACCAAATTCTACACTAAAATGGTGTAAATGAATAGTGACTTGCAAGTTGTTTCCTTTTAAAAATTTAAATGAATACAAATATTCATCTTGTTGTAAAATTTAGTGCATGTGTTTTGGGTTGGAGGTGGTCTCAGCTCATTCATAAGATAAGCCTTCAGAAATCTCACCTTAGCTTCTTGGGAATCAATAATTCAAGTCACCACATAAATTTATATTCTCTTTATGTAATGTAGTATATATATGAAAATTTAGAGTATGTAATATGTGTTGAACATAGCATAACTGATCAACTAATTCAAAATAACATAATATGTTTTGCTTTGTTCTGCTAGTAGCCGCTAGGTGTAGCTTCCAAGGAGAAAGAATAATGAGGGAGCCCATCAAAAAACGTTATACGTATCAATACAGATTATATCACTAGTTTGGTTTTTTTTATATTTGCTAATAAATATAATAATACAGATTATTATTATTATTATTATTATTATTATTTGGTTTGACCACATGTTTCTTCAGTCAGAGTGTATTAGAAGTTTAACCACTTGAGACTAATTATATTTGTACTGAATAAGTCGTAAAAAAATATCATATTTGTACTGAATAGGTCGTAAAAAATATCATATTTGTACTGAATAGGTCATAAAAAATACAAAACATTTCCTCAAAATTAAGTTTTAAGATATTGCATTCCTAGGATCAATAGCTTAGTTGGTGATAATGACTGTTAAATTATCCCAAAGCTTAATTAGGATAGCTCTATCATCACTAGGGATGGAATCAAAACTTCTTTTTATCGCATCATAACTCAACGCCTATCCATCTAAAGTTATTCTTTACAAATTACAATAAGACATATGTATGCAAGTCATGTTACGTTGCCCATTAAGATTAGGACAACCTCCTTCTTGCTTGGGTTACTAGGAATTGCGTGTTTTTCCCATGAACATGTAATCCTAATCCTTTTTTGGTCTAGGTCAATGATGTTTAATTTCTACTTTTGTATGACTGATCTAATATCTAGATTGATATATAATATCTCATATATAACGGAGTAATAGATTATTTTTTCCAGTGTTGTAAAAGTCGTGCTTAAGCATCGTCCGACTGTGACGCTTTCTCATTTAGGTGTCACCTAATCGGCTGACTAGGTTCCTAACTCAACCAATTCGGCATCAAATCGGCCGAGTTAACTCAGCCAAATCGACAAATTCAATCGAATTAACTCTGTTGATTGACTCAACCAAGTTATTATTTTTATTTTTTTTCTTAAAATTCCTAACACCATAAGTAATATATATATTTTGTGTGTGTATGTATGTACACACACACACACACACACACACAATACACACACGCACAATCCTTTCAGTTTTTTTGGGGTCTTCTGCCTAGGCGGTGCTAGGCGGGTCTCTGACTCTCTCGACTAGCGTCCAACGTATTTTGCAATATTGTTTTTAACTAGATTGAAAAGAATGTAACATCAACTACATGACTTCTTGAATCTTGATTTTTAAAGTAGTAAAAAAGATTGAAATTTATTTCATTGTATTGAATTATATATTTAAGATTTATTATTTTGATTAATATTATTTAGGTTTATTTGAAAAAAATAAAAAGGAAAACCCTCCTTTTGTGGTCAATGTGACCGTTGTAGCCAACCCTATTAAAATTGATAATTTAATACAAAAAGTTACTCCGTAAAACATAAATGCAAACTTAAATTTTTAGTCAACATTCTCAAGCTGATAAAAAAAAAGAATTATTAATTTTAAAAAAGTTTGATGAACAATCACAGTTGTAAAAATTGATGTGACGTATTAAATCATAAATAGTAAAAGTTTTAAAATGTCAAAAAATTCAAAAGGGGTATATTATTTAAATATAAAAATGGTAAGTCATTTTCCAATTAAACATGAAAAGTTAGGCATATGATTATAAAACGCAATCCAAGAATTCGACGGTTACAGTGTCGTGGACGGCTTCCTTAACCACCTACCAATTTTTCATAGCCAAACACTTGTCCAGACTGTTCTCCTACGTTGTCTCTATGGCCTAACGTACATTTCTTTCCTTCGCCGGTTAACCACCAAAACTTTGTGCGTCAAGTTGAGGTTTGGTCCCTCCTCCGACACTCACACACTAGCCTCATTTTTGCTTTCTAAAGTTTTATATATATATATTTTTTGAAAATTAAAGTTTTATATATATAGATACTTGTTTAGGTGAGTCCATCTTTTTTTCAAAAAAAAAAAGAAAAAAGGTGAGTCCACTCCTTTCTATGAGTCTGTGTAAATAAATTTGGGTCATTGAATGTTTGAGATCAATGGCTTAGATTTTGTTAACTGTGCACCGTTGCACAGTTGACAATATCTAAATCATTGATCTCAAGCATTCAATGATCCAGATCTGTCAACACGGATTCATGGGAAATGGTGGACTCATTTGATCATGAGTATATATATATATATATATGAGCATGATGAAATGAGAACCAGTCTTCCCATGAGAACGTCTAAATTATTTTGTGCAACTCGTAATGCCTAATTGTGCAACTGCTAATACCTGATTGTGTAACTTGTAATGATTGATTGTGCACCAAAAAAACACATGGTAAAGTATTTCCCAGAATTACTTTGTGTAACTCGTAATTGTGCAACCGTTGCCTGATTGTGTAACTTGTAAGTTGTAATGACTGATTATGCACCTCAAAAGACTATCTTTACTGTAGAGTATTTTTCAAAAAAAAATATAGTGAAATTTTCGTAATTAATTTGAGTTTATGATTATGCAACTTGTAACGTATAATTGTGCAACCGCGGATACTTAATTGTGCAGTTTGCATATTTTCACGGGAAAATTGGTTCTTATTTTATCACGCCCATAAATATGTGGACTATGGAACCGGTCAAATAAAATAGCATCCATGAATGCATGATTTAATGTGAAAAGGTTAGAGGGCAAAGGCTTGGCCGGGCTAAAGCTGTATTAAGATGGTGTGGTCTGAAAGTGAAGTTATACATAAAATATATATGGACCACTGCAGCTAAAGGAAGAAAAACAAATTTGACATTGAAATGATCTTCGCAGTATTCGAAATTCGAAATTGGTGATAAAATAGCCTCACTTTTCACTTTATTTTTATTCCTCGTTTAATCTCAATTATTAAAAAAAATATATGACATTTTTTAAATTTAATTATGTGTAAAGTGACAGTTTTAATTTACCACTAACAAATTTTGTTAAAATTAAAAATACATTTTAAAATTTTAAATTATTAAAGGACATCTTATTATTATTTATTTATATCATTTTTATTAATTAATCACTAAGATTGGTAGACCCATTTTTTGCCACTAGTGTGCAGCTAAAACTTTATTTTGTTTTGGTTTCCAACTTAACTGAACAATAGTGGTTGATATAGATATTACGGAGTATATATGAATTTAAGTATTTTTTTTTTCTATATCAATAAGTTGAAGTGAGTCTTCATTCTATAAGCATTTTCAATTCATATGCATTTCTGTTTTTCCTTTAATTTTGAAAAGGGCATTAAGTTGTGAAAAAAAAAAGTGGAATCAAACTCTATTTTAAAGTTGTTTTAAATTATTTGATTTTGAACTGTTTTGTTTTCTTATATGATTTATGTATTTTTTTTTGTAAAATAAATATGTTTCAACGGAAAAAAATAAATAAATTAGGAAGTAATCTGGAATTAAAAATACTTGGAATCAAAACATGAGAAATTTCATTATTACTACCCTATGAATTAAAAAAATTCTCCATGAACCTTTCTTTGGTAATAAAAAATTCTTCATGGATCTTTTTCCTCGTCGACCATGGACTAATGTAGTGCAAGGAGATTGCATGGACACAATAAAGGCAATTAAATCTGTTTTAACAATTTAACAAATACAATAATTGTAAATGAGTATATGTGACAACATACGAGAAAAAATGAAGTTACCATATACTAAAAAATATTACTAAACAACTCCGAAGATATTATATTTTCTAGTTTAAGTTGGCCAAACTCCTTGAATCTATAAATGTTGTTTGGGAAACTATCATTTGTGTGATCAAACACTTCTGTGCCCCGCATGGAACTAAACATTTATTTGTGTTGGGTGGTTTTGAATGACATAGATTGTTGGAGATAATGAAAATTTTAATTGCATATATAAAGAGCCCTCATTGAGCATACACTTGAACTTTTCAACATGTTCTTGTTTAACTATAAAGTGTATACAGTTACCCGACATATTAATTCATCACAACTTTTCAATTAATACATCACATATGAAAATGTAAATAAGAATATATAATACATCCACATTTTCAAGCACAGTCTCTAACGTTATTGTGGTGCAAGAACATCGGTTGTTCTTCACCTTGTATAGTCGAATCAACTATACCATTATTGTCCAAGCAGTACTGTAGGTATTTATTTTATTAAACGAAAGTAGGGGCCATTATGAGTAGGTTTTTTTATTATGTGACTAAAAAAGTAAGAGATACAATGATTTTCAAAAAAAAAAAGAAAAAAAGTAAGAGATACAATGACAAATGCGGAATTATAGTAAGTTAAAAAATCTTTAAATGTATGATTTATTTATTAGTCTCAAAATCAATTAGATACAAATTATATTAGAAAAAATATTTTTTTTGAGTACTACATACTGACTCTGTTACAATGTTATCGGGCTCGAACTCACTCCCATCATCCACGTGAGAATGTTTTACGGGACACCGGGTGTCACTAAACCACAAGGTCTTTGGAAAAGTATATAAAACTACCAAATAAAAGTTAACAAAAAGACAGGCTAATAATTATAGTACATTAATGCATAAAAAAACTATTCTTTAATTATAATTATAATAATATTATACTTTAAGTGTATATATATATATATATATATAGCGCGTTCTAATGAGAACGGGTGCCCATGAGAGAAATAAGAACGATCCATATATAGCCGTTCACGTGTCCAGATCAACGAATTAGATGTAATTTTAAAAAAACGACGCGGTGACATTTTCATAAATATCTCGAACTTTGGTGGAGGCATTGACACTTTGTACTTCAATAGGTTGAGAAAGTATATATGAGCAAATACAACATTGTAATAGAGTTAGTAATACTAAAAAAAAATTATCAATTTAATAGCACAAGAACTAAATTGACCACTTAACCCCACCCATTACATTATTATGCAGTTTTGTTTTTTTGTTTTTAAAAAAAAAAATTTTTTTATAACAAATTTGTAAACTGTACGTTTAAAGATTATATAAGATTGTTACAAAAATACTCCGGAATAAAAAATTTTGAGGCAGTAATCATTAATGTTAATGATTGGGGTTAGTAGTGGGCCGATTATTAAATCTTGGAAGAAGCCTGAACCAGACCAGACAAACATCTTGGGCTCAATAATTCAATAATATAATCGAGCAATATGGAACCAATAATATATACATTTGCTGTAGGTTTTACTATGAATATTATATTTTAAATAAATAAATAATTATACAGACGAATATGTATATCGTTTTCTTTTTGATAATATATCGAGATTTTTTTTTTAAAGAAAAAGATGATGTTAACTGTTTTTATAGTTATATTTCATTTTTAAAAAAAATCTTGGTTGCAATATAGTTGTTTGAACTTTGAAGTATTTGTGTTGGAAAGCTTGAATAATTATCACCTTGTGAACAAAAGATGTAAAATTTATGAGAATATATATACTTTGTAAATTAGATGGAGGGAAATGTTATGGATCTTTTATGGTTAAATGGTGGGTAGATCTTGAAGGAACGGAGATGATGTTGTAGGCAAGCAATACTTGAATTTATAAAATTGTTTGAATATATTTGATGTAGTATATATGACCGTATTAACTACGAGATACCGTGTAAGGTTGCATTGGTTTCGGGTACGATCTCTTTACCTAATTTGCTTGTTGGTTTAAGTGACAGATCTCAAAAAACCTGATAGTGTTTCAGAGGTTTCCGAGCATTTATTTAGGCATTTAGCATGTAGGAGAAGCAAAAAGTCTCTCCCTAGTAATAAATGTAGTATTTATAGAGAAGAGGAGGGGGCAGGTTCCTGTATCGCGACATGTACGGCACGTGCAACCCATGTACGGGCTTAGGCTAGGGCTCAAGGAGGCTTGACTATGTGCCCTAATATTCCTGAGGGTACTGTATTCTACTGCTGGAACTAGGTCGGTAGGTCGATCCCGACCTAATTAGGCCGGGGCACGATGATTGATGGAGCACCCGTGTACGCTGCCCTCCAGCGGAGCTCAATACTTGAGATTGTCGGAAGGATGATGGTGGGAGGTCAGCGAAGGTCAGTCCGAGCCCCACTTACGTAATGGGTTTGCTTCTGACCATAATTCATGCACACGGCTATTGAAGAATAATCCCTATCAAGTAGCCCCTTAGCCCGGGGCCTAACAATGGTCCGAAAGGCCAGAAGGGTCCGGACTATAATTCGAACGAAGGCTACGACTTGATGTGGATCGGGTGCGACTCAGGTGCACGTTGAAACGACTCTCAACTCCTTCTACGGGATAAGTCAACACAAAACTCGATCGCATGCTACTTAAGTATTAAAAATGTAAGAACTAAAAGTAAAAGACTCAGAGCGAAGTACATACTAGTCGAATTCGCGTTGGCTTGGGAAAAGTTAGAGGTGTGAGAAATGTTTGAGTACAGTAGCTCGGGAAGCTCCGATCTTGGTTCAACAAAGTAAAGCGTGAAATGGAGCCCCCATAGAACGCCCTATATATAGAGGATGGTTGGAGGTAGAGACATTTCAAATTTCAAAATTGGACACGGATCACGAACAATCTGGGGATGATCGACATGTGTCTACTGAACTCTGCAATCGGTGATTTGAGCTCTGGTCGTGCACCTGCGTAACATCCAGAGCCAGCCCTGGGCAAGTCTGCCCAGGGCCTTTGCACAAATTGGGGGCCCCTTATTTAGAAAAAAAAAAAAACAATTATGTTATATGTATATGCATAGTATTTACGTGCCAAGATGCCTCGCCAAGCAGCAAAATCCCACTAATATTAGGCAACGTATTTTCCTTATCCCACAAATATTAGACAATTCTTTTTTTTTTTTTTTTCTGTGCGCGTAACTCTATGTATTTATATATACAATATATAATTTGTCTTAGGCAACCCTTTTCCAGTTTCCTTCTGCGTCATTATTTATGTATACAGTATATAAATATTAGGTTATTAGCTTGAGTCCATTAACATTAACCATTAATTAGTTATTACCGAAATTGTTGCTTAATGCTTATATTTACACAAATTTCACAAATAAACTACAGACAGATCACATACGAGTGAGACAACAGACACAGTTCGATAGGATCAAAGAATTCTTATTGATCGTACAAAGTCACAAATTTTCAACTTCTTCAATTCTCTTAATAGGTAATTAAAATTACTAAATATTTCAAAATTCTTGTTTATTGTTTTATTTACATGACTTAATAATTCTGATTCAGAATAATATATTCAAGAATTTGTTTCTTGATTAATTATTTGTTCATAGAGTTTTTAAATAAATTTTTATTTTTTGTAGGTTTTATAATTATGTCTTCTAGAAGATATTCATCTGGGTTTGAAAAGCGTAAAAGAAAAGAAGAATTGAGCAACTAACTCAATCTCGAAAGGGAGCTCTTGAAACGACGCATGACACTTTTTAATGAAATTTTGGATGTATACAATATTTATTTTTTGAATTTTTGACACAATTTTTTGAACAACTATTATTTATATATATACACATTATTTGAAAAAAGGGGCCCAATTTAAGATATTGCACAGGACCCCTTTTTTTTTTTTTTTTTGGAACAGCTCGTACTGGTCACATCCAATCCACGCCAAGTCGTAGCCGTCGTTCGAGTTATAGCCCAAACCCTTCCTCTTGGACCATTGTCAGGCCCCAGGCTACAGAGGCTACTAGATGGGGATTATTCATCGATAGACGTGCATGAATTATGGTTAGAAGCAAACCCATTACGTAAGTAGGGCTCGAACCGACCTTCCTCGACCTCCCACCATCATCCTCCCAACCATCTCAAGTACTGAGCTCCGCCGGAGGGCAGCGTACGCGAGTGCTCCAGCAATCATCGTGTCTTGGCCTAATTAGGTCGGGATTGACCTACTGACCTAGTTCTAGTAGTAAAATACAGTATCCTCAGGAATATTAGGGCACGTGGTCAAGTGCCCTTGGGCCCCTGCCTGAGCTCGTGCATAGGTTCCACGTGTCGTACATGTAGGGATGGCAATGGGTTAGGGGTGGGTCGGGGAGGGCTACATCCATCACCCGACCCACCTTATATTTTCTCCACCCACCCTCACCCTCAACCCACGTCGGGTGGACTTTTTCAAAACCCACCCCCACTCCATCTGATGCGGGTGCCCACTATGGGTACCCACCACTTATCATCTTATTAATTTTTTTTTTAAAAAAATAATATTTAAATTACTTACACATAATAAAATCATAAAATTCATTAGTTATACTAAAATAAAAAAAATAATAAAAATATTCAAATATAATAACTACATTGTTAATTTTTAAAAATAAACTTAGTTGTTTAAATATAAAAATAGTAAAAAGTCACCTAAAGTTATAGAAACTTTTATAATAAACTACATACTAGTACTCATTTTACTATTATATATATACATACACACACATGGTGGGTTTGGTGGGGTTTTAGGCGGGTTTTGTATATAGAACTTGAATCCAACCCGACCCACTGTGGGTTTACTTTTTTTAAGACCCACCCCGACTCACCACACACCATCACCGAAAAACCCCGACCCATGCGTGGTGGATTCGGGTGGATATCCACGGGGTGGATTGAAATTGTCATCCTTACGTACATGTCGCGAGATTGGAACCTATCCCTTCATTTTCCCTATAAATATCACATTTATTATTGGAGGAGGGACTTTTGACTTCTCATATATGCTAAATATATACTCAGGAACCTCTGACTCACTGTCACGTCTTTCGAGCTCCGTGAGTTAAACCAACAAGCAAACTAAGTAATGGGATCGTAACCGGAACCGATCTTAGCACCGTACCTCGTAATTAATACCATCGGTATATACTACATCAATATTGTAGTGAATGTTTTGAGAATTTAGAGATCATGTCATGCTCTCACTCTTCTTAGATGATTTATTCCAATGTTGAATTGTCGAGTAATTTTACCCTTCTTAATTGCCAATGAGTGAAAATAGGAAGGCTGTATAGTATAACTCTTAAGAGGATATGAATTTCTCAATGTGAAAATGGTTAATAAAAGTATAAAGTTATAGGGACTAAAAATTTTACAACATTCGATATAAGAATAAAACCCTTTTTATTCATTGGTCATAAAGACCAATCCCATAACTCGGGGGTGTGGTTGAGTGACAATGACTTATTCATCCTTAAGCAAACACTACAACAAACTATTTTTTTAGCAACATATACTTAGAGGCGGTTATATATAACCGCCGCTAAATGAGTATTCCGCGACAATTATACAAACCGCCTCCAGATCATGTACTAAAACTAAAAAAATTAATTGTCAATAACTATAATCCATCGAAAGTATTAGGCCATGTTNATTGTTGAATATATTTTCAGTGAAATATTAATAAATTCATTTTTTTCATTCTAAATAATTAATATTATTATAATTATAATATAATTTTCGATTATATTTCCAGTAAAATATGAATATATTCATTTCCTTTTTCCTTCATATATTCATTTCTTTTTTTTTTCCTTCATAATTTTTTGCTAATATTTCATTTGGTGGTTACTAATTTTTGCATAGGGAAAGCTATGTTATATTTATAGTGAATTTTTATTATTAATCTCCTTTTTCATTTGGTCTGATTCATTTGCCAATTAGTTACATTAGTAACATAATATTAATAACAGATTCACATGTGTAATATTTATTTTCTTTTTCATTCATAAAAAGATTTTAATATTCATTTCCATATAATTAATAAGTAATATAATTATAAAAATATAATTTCCAATGAAATATTAATATATTCATTTTCTTTTTCCTTGATAAATATTAATATGATTAATATAGTTAAAATAATTTAATTGTCAAAATGAATTCAATTTTTTTTTTTCAATTTTCAATCAAATATTAATATTAATTTACGTTTTCAAATGACATAAATTCCGTGCCGTTTAATTTCCAGTTAATTATTTTTTTTAATATTCTTTTTTTGAACTATAATTATGGCATAAATTTCGTGCCATTTAATTTCCAATTAAATATTTTTTTTAATATTCTTTTTTTGAACTATAATTTCACCTCTGAACATGGTATGAATAAACGATTAAAACAACTACATATTCAAAGTAATGTAAAACCATGAAATGTTAAGATTTAGACAAATTACACAAATTTAAAATTTGAAGTCTTTAATGCCCAAAAACATAAAATGTCTATGATTTCAACAGAAAAATATTTTATTAATTGCTTCTCAACTTTCACGTACGTCTCTTAACAAATCTATTATCCTTTGCATCACATTGCTTATTAGGCTCCAAATATCTGCATTTGTAATTAAAGAATCAAAAGAGCCGGAAATATAAGATTTCAAATATAAAAGAATAGTTAAAAAAATCAATTAAAAAATATTAGTTAATACTTAGAATAAAAGTTGTAGTTATTTGACAAATTAGCTTATCTTTCGACAATTGAAGCTTCCAACAATTAACCATCGCGCTTGTGATTGCAAAATATAAGAACCTGCAATGAATGTCACCAAAAAAATCAAAAAAAAAAAAAGAAGAAGAGGAAGATAAGAACAGAAAAAAAAAANACCTCTGAACATGGTATGAATAAACGATTAAAACAACTACATATTCAAAGTAATGTAAAACCATGAAATGTTAAGATTTAAACAAATTACACAAATTTAAAATTTGAAGTCTTTAATGCCCAAAAAACATAAAATGTCTATGATTTCAACAGGAAAATATTTATTAATTGCTTCTCAACTTTCACGTACGTCTCTTAACAGATCCATTATCCTTTGCATCACATTGCTTATTAGGCTCCAAATATCTGCATTAGTAATTAAAGAATCAAAAGAGTCGGAAATATAAGATTTCAAATATAAAAGAATAGTTAAAAAATCAATTAAAAAAGATTAGTTAATACTTAGAATAAAA
>NXFB01000753.1:12025-23444 GCA_002525835.2 Ipomoea batatas
TTTTTTTTTTTTTTGGTAGTATCTCATGTGCAATTGGGTTACTGATGCTATTTTGCAAAAAGAACAAATTTGGTCTGATTAGCTTTGTTAGATTAAAGAAAGGAAAAATGGCACTCCCCGCCCCCACTCACCCTCCCCCGAGTTGTATACATATAGTACTTTTTCTCCATGAGTTGTTTATGTAAGCACATTTGTCACTTCAATTATTTAAAAGTCGTTATTTATCTTTCTTTTCGTTAAATAGATGTTTGGGATGTTAAAAATGAGGGTAAAAATGATATTTGACTTCCTTTCCTTAGCTTCTCCAATAACTGTAAGTTTTGTCTTGAAATCTTATATATTTTTATGACATTTGTCTATGTTTGATTATATTCTAAGAAAATAAAGATTGGGATCTTCGAAGTGTTTTGAGGGCTGCAAATCTATTTTTTTGTTTTTTTTTTTGATAAGGGTCAAATAGGCCTTTCAAGTCTTCAACTATAGCTAGGTTAAAGTGCAATTAGCCCCTTAAACAAAAAAAGTTCCAATTAACCCTTTAAGTTCTCATCTTTATGCAATTAAGTTAATTAAAAGTTTACCTCTAGGTAACTGGTAATTTTTAAAAAATTTTAAAAAATTACTTAAAATTAAAAAAAAAAATTTCTATTTCAAATAAAGAAATAAAAAAAAAATCCCGGCAGCCATGGACGGACAGGCCAGGGAAGGCCGGAAGGGCAATAATTGTCATCTTTTAAAAATTGAGAGACAACATTTACACCTCTAATAATTCAGGGATGACATTGATAATTGACATATTTGTGGGGCATAAATTAAAACTTTTCCGGTGTAATTATGATGTCCGCTTTTTCATGCAATTGTACTATATAAACCACGATTAGGAGAGTGTTTAGTAGTAATCAAGGAAACAACATAAAAAAATTTGTAATATAATAAATAGATAGATGGAGGTTGAAATCATGGATCATGGATACGAGGAAGCTGCTAGTCCTAGTGCCCAATTCTTGAAAAAGCTCAATGCTTAAATTAGCCACATCATTTATATCTGTGATTAAATTAATCTGAGGAAGCTGCTAGTCCTAACTCCTAAGCTTCATCAGTGCTTAAATTAATTGAAGGTTTTCTTCTATAATGCTCTGTTTCATCCAGCAGCTAAGGAACGGAGGTGAAATGTCATTTTTAGCCTCATTTTTAACTGCCTAAACATCTATTTTTAACAAAGAGTGGAATAAATAGTCATATTTTTTAATACTACTGACTCTATTACAATGCAGTATCTGTTCATAACTACTTTCTCAACCTATTGAAGCACAAAGAGTCAATATCACCATATTTAAAATAACTAAGGGAGAAAATGTGCTTACAAGAACAACTGTGAAGGAAAAAAAGTGCTACAATTATACAACTCAGGGTGAAAAAGTGATGTTTTCGCTAGCATTAATGAAATCTACTTACTAATCCAAATATTAATAATAAAATAATGTTTATTACTCTCTCCGTTCTATTTTACGTGTCGAGTTCGGTTAACAAGGCTTGACTGAAATTATTTTCAATTTGATTTTTCATAATATTAAGTTTAGAATTAGCTATAGTACGTAAAATTTATATATTTAGAAACTACATTAAAAATACTATTAAACAAAAAAAATAAAAATTATAAGAAAATTCTAATAGAAATAAGCAAAGAAAAAAAGGGTTGGTTTGACCAATGAATAGTGAGCAGGGCAGATAAAATGAGACAGATGGAGTAATTTTTAATTAATGTATATATGAAAAAGGAAAACATCCTACACAAAAACTTGTTAAACAAAAATTAATAATAAAAATAAAAAAAATTGTTGTTATGTAATCTATACTATTAATAAAAATAAAATCTTGTTAAACAAAAAATAATAATAAAAATAAAAATAAATTGTTGTTATGTAATCTATACTATTAATAAAAATAAAATCTTCAATTTTAACTTCCCGCCCAAAACACTCATATATGATAATAGGACCAACTATGAGTCAAGCCTTTTCAAGTTCATTTTGAGATTTGATTTGCATCCCCTCCCGCGCGCCTGAGAGAGAGCCTCTATGTTATACAATTCAATAAGCCTTAGAAAGGCTATTGTATAAGTAGTGGTGCAAACCCAATTCCCAAATCAATGTAGGACAAAAGCGGAAAGCTTTTTCTCTCCATTTTTCTAACACAAATAGGTCAACTTTGAGAACCAATTTTTCATTTACCCATTATCCGTTTTGAGAGTACAATATATCAATCTTTTCGTCTAACTACGAAGAACCTGAATCCACTTTGACCCGACCCAAATCGAAAGTGGACCCGCATATATTTGTACCACAATATAGCCTCTAAAATGCCATTTTATGCTATTTTTTCCAATAGTTATTACGGTCAACCGACAATTACTCAACTGATTATCCCATTACTCCCAGGTGACATTCTGACAACAACTGCGTGCATAGGGTGAAATGTCAAAAGATATTTATGTTAAAACGGAAAGTCTGTGACTCCCCAAGTGTCGGTCTCAAAGGAGGGACGTGGAGGTGTGTCAAACATTCAGGAGTTTACTTGATTGGATCATGCATAGGACTCGAGTGTGGTGAAGGGTGATTTGTGAGTGAGAGTAGTTCATTGGTTGGTTTGAGTGCAAGAGAATAGTAAAGTAAAAGTGATTTTGTGAATATGTAAAAGGGGTAGGGATTGGATAGTGTTCATGAATATTGCATAGTGAGAGTCTAAGGTCATGGATTAGGATTGCTAGGATATTGTCTATTCAAGAGTGTGTTGTCTTAGTCCTTTTCCACCTTGTGTACTAAGGCTTCTTTGACTTAGAACTTAGGAGTGCCTTCAAGCATCCAAAGTTCTAAGAGGAATTTTATCAAACACTTAAGCTACACACTATCCTACTATTCTTAAGAAGTCCATAGGAACTTTGATTGTGTAAAGCTTCAAATCCTAACTCTAATCAAAGACATGAAAGAGTCAAGAGCTCAATCTCTCATCTAGATTGGCCAAATCCAAACAAGATCTCATCAAAACAATAATCAAAAGACAAGAATAGATAATCCATCAACACAAACTCATAGATCCAAGATATAGAAATAAGATCATCACAAAAGCAATATTCAATCACACAATCCAAATCCCTAGACTAAATTAGCTACTCATGATATGAAATGCAAGCAAAAGCTAATTTAATCCAAGAACAATATAGCTAAAATTATAGAAATGAAATAGAGATCACCTAGAGAGAAGAAGATCTTCAATCCAAGCTTGTTGTCTTCTACAATGGAGATTGATCTAATCTAAAAACTAAGAAAAATGGAGAAAGTTCTCCAAAGGAGAAACTAAGAAAAGGGAAAAACTAAAATTCTGGAATCCTCCTCTGAAAATTCATCAAAGGGGTTTAAATAGTCTCCGAAATGACAACCCTAGCTGAAATTCGCGCATTGCAGTCTCCACGCCTCTCACACGCGTGTGAGCGTGCGTGAGGAGCTTCTGGAATGTTTCCACGCTTGCTCACACGCGTGTGGCCTTCCAGATTGGTCCTCCGGGGCCCCGCTCTTGCCTGGTTTGCTCTTAAAGGTCATCTTTTGGTCCTATTCGCTCCCAGGGCTCCTGTTTTACTTCTTTTAAGCTAAAAGTAGCTTCTGTGCATCAGTTAGTGATTTTCAAGCATTTACGCACATAATTTACCAAATAAGGATGCTATATACGCGATAAAACACCCTAAAATGTGCCTGAAATAAGGGTATCTCGGAGTCTTATCAGATTAATTCTTTCTTCATCTATAAATACAGGAAACTTGAGCAAAAACAAAGAAGAGACAGAGATATACAAGTGATAAGCAAGAAAAGCAGTGCTCCTTATAAGGATGACTCCCTTTGCATTCATATTTCCACTACTTTTGATTATACTTGCTTTAATTTTCGGGAGGATGATTCCGTAGTAAATCGTGATATATTGATTGATGATTGTAAGGATTCTACTTTACTTGATAATGAATATGTTTGTTTAAACTTTTTGAGAGATGAATCTTTAAATTTGTATGAAAATGAGTTGATAAGTGAAGGGGATAATGTTTCTTTTTATTCTAGTAAAAATAAGGGTGAACCTTTAAGTCCAAATGAGCGGGGGGACGAGAAAAGAGAATGTGGGGAAGAGGTGGTGGAAAATGAAGGGATTTTCACCTTTGACATACTTAAAGGAGTTGAGTGGTGAGACTTTGCTAAATTTGAAATTAAAAATGGGAGGGAGGAGATATGGTGTCAACCTTATGCTACAAATGACAAGATCTTTTGGGGTAGAAAAGATAGAGAGGAAAGGGAAGTTCAAATCATCCTAGAGGAGTTTAGGATGGTGTGTGAAGCTAAAATTCTTCCAACTATACATAATGTTCTTCCTTTATTCGATTGGGAATTCAAGGATGTCCTATATCTTGGGGCATTCCTTGAAGCAAAGGCACATGGGACGCTTGGTAAGGTCCCAAAGTCGGTGTGCTTCGAAGGATAGGGCACACCACGTCTAGCCAGAGACGTTAAACCATGGCGCGCTTGGAAGGCATTCCCAAAGTTTTCCTTAGGACTCAGAATTTGTTTTGCTTGTCTTCATTTTTATTTTCTTAATAATCTGTCTTTTGTATACTTTCGCTTGAACTAACCACGCAGATTCAACATTCGAAAGCATGTCTCGACCAAAATTCATCCGTTAAGTCATTGTTGAGAAAATGGGACTTGCGCCCACACTGTAAAATTTGTATACATTCAGTTATTATATGAAATTTTTAAAGTATTCAAATAATTTCTCATTATTGTGTTGTGCACAAATTTTGTTGAGAAAATATATTTTTGGACCTGGAATAAACATAAGGTTTATCCATTAAGTTTTGATTACCACAAGAAATGCTTAGAAAACAAGTTACATTGTGATTATAGTAGATGCTACTCACATTAAGAGGACATATCTCTATAGTTCATGTTTCTTTGTTTTCTTTCAGTTTGTACTTGCACCAAGTGGGAGAATGTAACATTTTTCCATTAAGGAAAAATAATTGGTGCATGTTAATGGTGGCTTTCAAATAGCCATTAAATGGTGCCATGTAATGGTTGTAATGGAAACCGTTACAACCGTTACATGGCACCACTTAATGGCTGGTTCTATAGGCTATATAAGTAATGGTCCCCCACTGCTCGGGTTACTGACTACACCATCTATACTAAAAAACCTGAGAACAAGTGGGAGACACTCTGTGATACCCCAGATTTGATTCAAGCCTTAAACCCCGGTAATTATTCATACCGTGTAATCAATTTTATTAATTAGGCTCCGTGTTTTTAGATAGAGATATATATTTCAAAATCTAGCTTATTTATTTAATCAAAGGGCCCAATTCTTTGATTTAATTTTGTAAGGGATTTCTTCATTTGGACCTTTTATTCCTTATAAGTAAATTAAATATTTAATGGCCCAATCTTTGAAGGACCATGTTCTATATTCATTAAATTAATATTTAGTGTGGATAGCTCATTCCTTATGAGTGATCCCATACTTAATTCTAACACCCTAATGTGATACATATATTATGTATGTAATAATTTCGCAAGTTCATATAAAAGACTTGTAATAATAATCCGTAGCTCTTTCCTTCTCCTGCAAAAGAATTCTCCCCACTCTTTCATTTCTAAAGAACCCTAAGCATACATTATCCTTCATCTTATCAAGACTTCAAGAAATGTTGCTCTTTTAGCAACCATGGCACTTGGGTAAGCATTACTCCTTAGGTAGATTTCATTTATCCTTATGATTTCATAGTCTTTTCTAAGTTCTCATTACACTCTTTTTGGGGGTTTTTCTTGGGGTAAAAGGTGATCAAGAAGGTAGAGGTGGCTTGAGAGGTTGAGCCTAGACTTGGAGATTTCTTGGTGTGATTAGAGCTTCAAGAGGTAATCTTCCATGTTACACTAAACCTTTTTTCACTCATGAATCTATGAATATTATTTGGTTTTTGGAATCCTGTGAATTTCTTGGGGTTTTAGCCTTTGTTTTGTGGATCTGTGAATCTATCTTGTGGATTATTGGACTTGTGTTCATTATCCTTTCATTGTGATGAGTATGAGTATTTATTGTTATGGATTCCATGTATTATTTGGCCTCTGTAATGTGAAATCTGTGTGTTCTGAGCATATTTCGTATTCTATATTGGACTATAGTGTATTCTGCTCTGGTCTGGGAGTTGGTGTTGGGGTTGCATTTGCGGTAAGTTTAGGTGGTATAATGTGTCCTGCCTAAGTGGTCCGCAAGTGTAACGGAGGAATGGAGTGGCGGAAGGTGGCGCACCGTTGGGCGGCCCCGTCACTTCTTGTGGAAGAGGACGGCGGACTGGCGTGTTCCGCTGGAGGGCTCGTCGGTTGGGGCGGGAGAGTGTGGCGGTACAGGGTGTTCCGATGAGGTATTCCGTTAGTTCATTCTGGTTATGTTTCCAGTAGCTATTTTGTTGATGTGTTGACTTTGTTGATTCATCTCCGATTCTGGAACATGTCTTTAACATATGGTTGAGTATTTCATCTTGGTTGTTGAGTATTTATTCATGATCTTTGGTCAATTATCTTGACTTGTTGAGTTGGTATTGTTGGTTTATTCCTTGGCTATTGTCTCGAGCATGTACTGTGTTCATTTCCTGACTTGAGATTTGTTGGTGGAGTAATTCTTTGGAGAGTGAATCTGAGTTGGTGTGTGGAGACCTTGGGTCTTTTGAGTATCTCTTGGCTTGTTGAGTCTGTACTAACCTTGGGAACTGACTGTGGGCTTCATGCCTCTGTGGTAATGGGCATTATATGCCTTTGTGGTCGGGCTTTGCGCCTCTGTGGTAATGGGCATTATATGCCTCTGCGGTCGGGCTTTGCGCCTCTGTGGTAATGGGCTTCGTGCCTCTGTGCTTGGGCTTTACACCTCTGTGTCTTGACTTTGGTTTGGTGATTTGGTATGAGGGATGGTATGGTGGCTTGGTGGGTGTAGTTTGGGACTTTATCCTTGGTATTATGGTTTGGTTGGTTTCCTTTGTAGTTGTTCGGGTGAACTTGTGACTCAGTTGGTATCTTGCTATAGACTTGTTGTTTTATGCCTTCATTACTTGTTATTGGATTCATTTGGAAGTGTCTTTGGTTTGAGATTCATTCAGCTTGTTGTTGTTGAGTCCTTTGATTTAAATAAAGAACAATTTCTTTGGTGCGTATATTCTATACGTGTGAGTAAACCTATTTACAAACCATAATATACTATGTATTTTCTCACGAGTGTGAGTGGTTGATTGCTTAGCATTCCTTTGCTAATGTTTTCCTAAACTGTTTTCCAAGTATGGAGTAGTCTGAGCCGAGAGCGCGATAGAGATAGATCTTCTATGTGCTATGCTTAGACTAGTGACTGTTTTAGATCTTTCGGGCCTGTGTGCCTTAGTTTATGTATACCGTTTTGACTATTACAACTATCTTTACTTTGTGGATCAGTATTATGGATTTAGCCTGTGCATCTAGAGTTGGATTATCCTAGATGTGGCATGACACCCATTTAAGTAATAGAATGCTTCCGCTTTGTTATATTGTTAGTTTGAGATTTCCAGCTTTTATGTTAAGTTTATGCCTATCTCAGCCTGAAAAAAAAAAGTTGGGGCTGTCACACACTCTACAGGAATCCTACCACTACCAACATACTAAACAACATCAACTAAAGGACAACTATGGCTGGAGGTTAGTTATTTGTGTTATATGCTTACATTGACATGCGTTCATAAGTCACCATCCAATTCTTAACCACCTGAGCTTCTTGGACCGTAGCTTTAAAGAATAATAAGCTATCATCGGCAAAAAATAAGATGAATAATTCCCGAGCAAAAAATCTACTTGGACTGTGTGGAATCCCGGGCTCTCCTCTAGCAACTACACATGGAGAGATCATACCATGTTGAACAGCTTGACTTAAAAGGTGGGAGAGACCCTCTGCACATAAGATGAATTAATATGGATGTATTGGATCGCCTTATCTCAAACCACAAGTAAGAATAATATAATCTGTTAAATTTCCATTAACCCCTACTTTGTAGCAAACTGAAGTAACACATCTCATAATCCGGGCAGTCCAACGATCATCAAAACCCATACGACGCATAATTTCCTCAATAAACGGCCACTCCATTTTATCATATGCTTTGGCTATATCCAGCTTGAGAGCACACTCATCCCTGCCACATCTCTTTCGGTTCAAATAATGAATTAACTCAGAGGCCACAAGCACATTGTCTGTAATCCATCGGTCAGGATTAAAAGCACTCTGCATGGTCGATATTGCACCTTCAAGAACCCTTTTCATGCGATTAGCTAGCTTCTTAGATACAATCTTATAAGTAACATTGCATAGCACTATCGGTTTGAGATTCCCCATTGTAAGAGGAATAGTTTTCTTTTGGATCAATATTATAATAGCATCGTTCATTCCTTCTAGAAAACCTGCACCATTAGCACAATTAATAACAAATTGCGCCAATTCTTGACCAATTTCACCCCAAAAGTGTTGGTAAAAATCCAGACTAAAACCATATGGACCTAGGGATTTATCCGGAGCCATAGAGAATAGGGCCTCCCTAACCACATCAACCGTGAATGGTTGTAGTAGTCAAGTATTATCATCAGTCGTTATCTAAGGAGCAAAGCTATCCCACGTATTATCCAAGAAGACACCCTTTTGGGAGAACATATTTTGAAAATAGGTAGCAACTAAATTCAATAGGCCATCTCGCTCCACCCATCCACCATTAGTATCTTGGAGCCTAGTGATACGATTCTTCCGTCGCCTTGCCGAAGCATATAGATGGAAAAATTTCGTATTTCGGTCCCCACATTGAAGCCAGTGCTGCTTTGCTCTTTGACGCCAATGTGAGCATGCAAACCACATCGAACAGTTAATATGTGGTATTTAAAAGCGGATCTACTAACCTCCAGCCATAGCTTATAATACTGGTTGTTGTGATGACCGATGCACGTTGAGAAGAGGCTCCTAGGGCTGCTTGTGGAGTCACCATAAAACCAGAATTGTTTCCCCTCACTTGGCTCAGTAATTTAGATGGTGTATTGCGTGAACTGAGCAGTGAGAGGACTAGGGGGTCTATATATAGTCCTACATCACATCAATGTAGGTAACCGACTACCTAATGCTGACCAAAGACTAGTACTTAGTCAGCCTAAATAGTTTGCACCACATAAAACACTTATTTTATTATTATTGATAATAATCCTAATAATAATAACATAAGGAAAACGTTACATTCTCCCACTTGGTGCAAACATGAAACTCCAAGAACAAGATTACACCAACCATAATGACACGTCCTCCTTAGCGCGAGTAGTATCCATTATGATCAAATGCAAATTGCCTTAGAGTACTTAGGTAATCAACTTAATGAAACAAACCATATGTTCATTTCAAGTCCACTACAGTATTTTCTTAATTAGATAAAACTGAAATAGTGTACACACTAAAAGAAAATATCTGAAGTTTCTGAAGTGCAAAATAATTTCATTAAATTGAACTGAATGTATATACAAAATTTATAAAGTGGGCGAAAGTCCCATCTTTACAACAAGATCATTGAATTTAAATGGAGGCATGCCTTTAGTCAAAGGATCTGCTAACATCAACTCTGTGCTAATGTGTTCAATGACAACTTCTTTGCGTTTAACACACTCTCTAAGGGTTAAAAACTTAATGTCGATATGCTTGCTTCGACTCCCACTTTTGTCATTTTTTAGCCAAGAAAACAGCAGCAGAGTTGTCACAATAGACTTTTAATGGCTTAGATATAGAATCTACAATTCTAAGCCGGGAGATGAAATTCTTGAGCCATACACCTGCCGAAGTGGCCTCAAAACAGGAAACGAACTCAGCTTCCATGGTAGAAGTAGTTACTAAGGATTGTTTAACACTCTTCCATGAGATAGCCCCACCGGCCATGACAAAAACGTACCCAGAAGTTGATCTCCGAGTATCAACACAGCCAGCGAAGTCCGCATCGGAATAACCAACAACATCCAGGATGTCCGTCTGCTTAAAACCCAACTTGAAGTCTTTGGTACCTTTTAGATACCTCAAAACTCTCTTTACAGCTCCCTAGTGGTCCATGCCCGGATTTTGTAGATAACGCCCTAACATGCCAACAGCAAAGGCAATGTCGGGCCGTGTACAAACTTGAATATACCCGAGGCATCCAACCGCTTCAGCATATGGAATATCCTTCATACGCTCCTTCTCCAAATCATTTTTAGGACATTGACCCAGACTAAGCTTATCCCCTTTTGCTATGGGAGCAATATTCGGTGAACAATTCTGCATCCGAAATCTCTCCAAAACCTTGTTAATGTAGGTTTCTTGCGATAGACCCAGTATACCTCGGGACCTATCCCTATGAATCTTTATGCCAATGACAAAAGACGCATCACTCATATCTTTCATATCAAAGTTTTTGGAAAGGAATTGTTTCACGTCGCGAAGCATCCCCACATCATTAGCAGCAAGCAAGATGTCATCCACATATAACACAAGGAAACATATTTTACTCCCACTGACCTTTTGGTATATACATTGATCTAAAATACTTTCAACAAAGCCAAATGAAGAAATGACTCCGTCAAATTTAATATACCATTGGCGGGAAGCTTGTTTCAAGCCATATATGGACTTTCTAAGCCTACACACCAAATTTTCACCACCCGTAGAAGAGAAACCTTCAGGTTGTTTCATATAAACTTCCTCTTCTAGATCACCATTCAGAAAAGCAGTTTTCACATCCATTTGTTGCAACTCAAAATTAAAGTGTGGAGTTAATTCCAACAATGATCCTCCGACTATGTTGATTTTCCAAAATTAGTCCCCAACTTTTAATTTGGATAATTTAGGTCCCTTGACTTTCAAATTCTTTCCAATGTTGGTCTTTTCGTCAAATTTTGGTTAAATTGAGGTCAAATGAAGGGGTAAAGTTGTCTGTTCACCTGTTTAGTGTATTATTACTCGTATTTCTCATGTCCAATACGCTGTATATATAAATATAATCTGAGTCGAAGTTTCAATCGAAGCCATATAATCTCAGTCGATGTCTCTTCGACTGATATTATATTCATATATATAGCGTATAAGACAGAAGAAATACAAGTATACAAGTGAACAGACAGTTTTACCCCTTCATTTGACCTCAATTTAACCAAAATTTGACGAAATGACCAACATTGGAAAGAATTTGAAAGTCAAGGGACCTAAACTGTCCAAATTAAAAGTCGGGGACTAATTTTGGAAAATCAACATAGTCGGAGGACCATTGCTGGAATTAACTCTTAAAGTGTGCAACTAAAGCCAGAATGACTCGAATAGAATCCTT
>NXFB01000753.1:24654-41907 GCA_002525835.2 Ipomoea batatas
TACCACCACTATCAACGTAAAATAAACCATCATAATTCAACTTTATTTTTAAAAGTTCAGCATGATCTCTACGTACTTTAGTTTCCATTAAAAAAATAAACATAGGCTTGATCTTAGCATCGAAGGTTAAAATTTCATGAACTGTAGGTGGGTTGCCAATTCCGACAGTTCCAACATAATGAACGGGACTGGACTAACATTAGCTCCCGCCAATAACAAGTTTTTTAGACCTACAATCTCAATATCCATAAGGCCACCCACGTCAGCAGCTCTCTCTTCACAAGATTCAGTACGCCTGTGCTTCTGATCCAATATAGTAAGTAAATCATCATCACCATCCTTATATGCACTCGAATCATTGACTGATATCAAATTTGAACGTCCCTTGTCAATCACACACTTCCCATATGAGGTCTCCGGACTTAAACCGTGAACCAATATGGCAAGGGAATCTGAGGTAATATTCTGATAATTCTCTCCTTCAGTAACTTCAACAGCCCTAGAACCCAGCTCAGCCCACTGGCGGCGTCCCATGGTTGTTTCCGGCGCAATCCACTACTGACCCGCTGTAGGAACACTTCGACAGTAACCAGCGCGTAATTCTGGTCCAAACGATTTTATAGAACTTGCATCCATTCCCTGTGCCTTCTTGTGACAAAATCTATCACCATGGCCAAGGATACCACAATTGAAGCAGAACGTCGACAGTCGCTCGTAGCGAAACTCCATTTTATCCCATTCGCCATTGTCCTTCTTTAATTTCATACCTTTTTTTAGAGGTTTAGCAACCTCTATCTAAACTCGAACTTGAAAAAAAGTCCTCATAGAACCATCGAAGTTTTATTCATCCAATTTTGTCACACGACCAATGAAACCTCCAATAGCATTCAGAACATCCTCAGTCGCAAACCCGTTGGTAAGCCATGCACCTGTACCTAGAACTCCTGCCGATCCAATGTAACCAAATCAGGTTCAACATCCTCAGTTATTCAATCGATATCCGCCTCATTGTAAAACTAGAATAGAAACCTTCTTGGCTGTAACTCACTGACATTCATGCCAAAGGCTGGACGCCACACCGAGGACAAAGTATCCCGTAAGAACATAAGCTTGATAGGTTTGTCAGTAACAAGCCTTCCAACAGCATGAAAAACCACTTCCTCGACCACCGGGTGCGCAGGAACGTTACCAATCGTTTGAGCACTATCATCATCATCGAGATCCGCAAGAATTAAGGTAGCCATTACTGAAGCAACACCATCAGAATCCATCAACAAAAAAAAAAAATAGCGAAAGCAACTCAAATAGAGAAGAGGAAAAAACTCGCGAAAAGAGGAGAGAGAGAAAAAACATATACTAATGAAGTTTAGTAAATTGAGTTTTAAAATTAAGTAGAACATTAACAGCTTTCTTGCATTCAAGATCCACGATTCTTTTTCATAAACTTTTACAAATTATATTGGTAGATATACTTAAATAAGTTGTGATATTTAAGTGTCTTTATCTCTATCCATCTACACACCACTACAACCACTTTCATCATCATTATAATTTATTTACTCTCCTTCTACGTGTATGTATTACTCTGTATTATTTAATTTATAACATTTACTACAATTAACAATATTTTTCAATGTCTCCAATTATTATTGTCAAATCTCACCTTCAATTGAACTATCATTTGTCTCTTTCTCTCTCTTTAACTGTTTACCAACTATTTGCTCCTCCATCTCATCATGTTGATGAGTTCCTCTATCTCATCCTGGTAATGAGTCTTTTCTTCGTTATTCTACCAGATTTCATTCAATTCCCTCTATTTATGATACTCCATTACTGCATTGATCGCGATCCTTTTACTACTGCTAACAACATCATTTATTTCTCACCAACCTCGTACTTTAAAGGATGCTCAACATGTTCGATTATCATTCACCTCAGGTACAATACAATCTCCTCATCAATCCCGCCTCAAAACATACCCATCCCATAATGGCCTCTAGTAGCAAACAACCTATGGATCTGGCTGAGGAATACTCAGCAATGTCCCTTGGGGACAAAGAGGAAATCATGTTTCCCATCGATGACGACGACGGCGCAGACTCCCAAGTCGATACCCCCTACATACTTGTTGGGAGATTACTCACAGAGAAACATACTCGCTTCAACTTTCTGAAAGACACATTAGCCTCTATTTGGAGCCCAAGAAAGGGATGGTGGCGAGAGAAGTCTCAACGAACCTGTTCATCTTCTACTTTGTCCATGAAGTAGATCTCAAGAAGGTTTTAGATAATGGCCCTTGGTCTTATGATCAGAGCATTCTTCTTATCAAACAGATTGCTCCAAATGTCTCCCATAACAGTGTGCACCTCAAACATGCCGACTTTTGGGTCCAAGCATATAATATTCCACCGTCCATGCAAACCAAGAAGACAGAAATGATCGGTGCTTTCCTCGACTCTTTCAAGATGGCAGATGTTGAAAATCTTCACGGGCTCTGGAAAACCTTTTTGCGGGTCAGAATCCAGCTGGATGTCTCTAAGCCTCTCAAAAGGAAAATAAAGGTTAAGCCTCCTGCAGGTGACCCTTTCTACATCGAATTTAAATATGAACGTTTAACCACTTTTTACTTTATCTATAGATTAATCAATCACAATGAGACAAACTATGATGAACTATTTGAGCGAAGCATAGGAAACGTTGTGAGGAACTATGGTCCGAAATTGAGAGCTGTCGGCCAGAGGGTACAACCTAGTGCAGGTTAACGGTGGTTGCTACCCGAGCTGCCTAGGAGACCAAAAGAAGAACCAGAAAAGAGTGCTTTTGTTTCTTCTGGCATCTTTGAGCACACAAACATTCCTTATGATGGAGTCTCATCCCAAGGTGCGGAGACCTGCTTCTATCACTCTAGTCCACAGTATGAAGGTGGTACCTCGCGGTTTGTCAAGTAGAACGTCAACAGAAGTTTTTATCAGAGAATGAGGAAACTATAGGTATGACACCTGACGAGCTTTTGAATGGCATTAATGAGCACAAGAACAAAAGGCAACAGTGATCATTTAATGCATGGCTCGCATGCTTTATCTAATGGTCAATATACTAACACACAACATTAGTTGAGGGGACCCTGAATCAGTTTGGAATATTATTCTTAACAATGGTGGGTCAGATGGGCTTGGGCCAAACACATTAAGCCCACTCCATTTGGACCATGAACAAGGAAGGAAAAGAAAAGATGTTGACAGACATGAGGGGAAACTAGATCAAGAGGCAATGGTGGTTGACCACTCAAAAAAGGGGCTGGAGGCGGGACCTACTTCGCAAGCCCGCCTATCATAATGTGTCTCATTTCGTGGAACTGTAGTGGGTTTGGCAACCAAGCGACAGTTCAAGTTCTATTGGACCTTGTCCAATCTAAGAGGCCTTTTATTTTATTTCTGATGGAGACTAAGTTGGGTTCTCAAGGCATATAGGCTATTAGAGTTAAGTTGGGATTTGATAATGTATTTGTGGTTAATAGTACTGGGGCTAAGTGGTGGTCTAGGCCTGTTCTGGAAAAATGAAGTGGATTTATCTATCACCAGCTTCTGTTCTAACTTCATCGATGGATAAGTCTATTCGAACAACTCTACCCACCTTTGGAGATTCATGGGTTTCTATGGGTGCCTGGAGAGGAATAGAAGGCGTGTTTCCTAAGATATACTCAAGGTTTTATCCAATCAAAATAAATGATCTTCCCTGGATCGTTATGGGAGATTTCAACGATATATTCCGTCAAAGTGAGAAGATCATATCGGCAATCACCCTCAACCACATTGGCTTATTCAAGGCTTTAAAGAAGCAGTGAATTGTAGCGGGCTCAGGAATTTCGACTTCAATGGGTATCAATTTTCTTGGGAAAGAGGGAGAGGAAGCCCTAATTGGGTGAGGAAGAAATTTGACCGAATATTGGTCAATGATGCGTGGCTAGATATGTTCGGAGAAGCCAATGCAATATCTTTCGAAGCTCCAATGAGTGTCCACATTCCTCTTACTGTTTGGCCGATTCCGATTGTCCGGGTGAAGAGGAAGAAAAGATTTTGTTTTGAAAACTTTTGGCTCAAGGACGAGCAATGCAGATCAATCGTGGACTTGAGTTGGAAGAAATCAGGTGGGTATAATATTTGCTCTAGATTTGAGGTATGTAACGTGGCAATCGCAAAATGGGGAAAAGACAACCAAGGAAATTTCCAACAAAGGATTGAGATTGCTCTCAGATGCAGAACTGATCAGTTTGGGTAATCTGAATTCTTTAAAACTCAGAGGAGTTTTATTCAATTATTGGAGCAGTAGAGTTGTTTCTAGAGGCAAAAGGCGAAGCTATTTTGGTACAAAGGAGGTGATTCCAACTCCAGGTATTTTCATAAAATGGTCACCCAAAGATGCAGGAATATAATAATACAATATCCAGACTCCAAAACTAGAGAGGAGATTAGATCGCACAAAGCAAGGGGATGCATTAATTGATCAAGGATTACTTCATCAATCTCTTCATGAGTGCAGCGGGAGACCAGGAACTGGTATTGCAGTGCTTCACGCAAAAAATTACTGATTCTCATAATGATGCATTGTTGAGGACTTCTAACAAAGAGGAGGTCAAAACTGCTGCTTTTGATATGCATTCATACAAAAGTCCAGGTATTGATGGCTTAAACCCCAGATTCTTTCATACTTAATGGGATATTGTAGGGGATAGCATTGTGGACCTATGTAACGAGTTTATCGATTCTGGCCAACTCCCAAATTATATGAACCAGACCCATATTGTGTTAATACCCAAAAAGAGCAATCCGAAAACCATGATTGATCATAGACCTATTGCATTGTGCAATGTTTCCTACAAAATCATCACTAAAGCTCTTGCCAATAGGTTGAAGCCAATTTTGAACCATTTGATATCTGAAAATCAGAGTGCCTTTGTCTTGGGAAGGCTCATTACCGACAATATAATGGTGGCATTTGAAATGCAACATTTTCTAAAGCGAAAAACCCAACGAAATGATGGTTATGCTGCTCTCAAACTCGACATGAGTAAGATATATGATAGAGTTGAATGGTCTTTTCTTCGTGTTATTATGCTTAGACTTGGTTTTTCTTATTTAAAAAAAAAAAAAAGACTTGGTTTTGCTGAGAAATGGGTCAATATTATTTTACATTGTGTTTCTACGGCTGAATACTTTATATTAAATCACACAAATTTAAATTTTGAAATCTTTAATGCCCAAAAACATAAAGGATTTCAATAGGAAAATATTTTATTAATTGCTTCTCAACTTTCACATCTCTAAACAGATCCACTACCCTTTGCATCGCATTGCTTATTAGGCTCCAAATATCTGCATTTGTAATTAAAAGATAAAGAGAGCTGGAAATATAAGATTTCAAATATAAAAGAATAGTTAAAAAAAATAGTTAATATTGAGAATAAAAGTTGTAGTTATTTGACAAATTAGCTTACCTTTCAGCAATTGAAACTACCAACAATTAACCCCAGCGCTTGTGATTTCAACATATAAGAACCTGCAAGACCAAAAAAACAAAAAAAAATAAAAATAAAAAAAATAAGATAAGAACAGTAAAAAAAAAACCATTAAATATGTCACACTTCTATGGAGAATGGTGGTCCTTCCTATGCACATTGATGAACAACAAATCTAAGAGAGATGAAAATTGGTGGTGGTGGTTGACTGTGTTTCTTCTGGTATTTATAGCCATAAAGAGAGAGACAAGGCTATTATATATGAATGAAAAACCTCCATTATATTATATATTCCATACATATTTGAATTCCATATATAGTATATTCCAATAACAATTGTTTACAATTACATTTGTTTACTAGTTATCAAACACGCGTTGCGCGATTAAACCAATGCCCAATGCGTATTTTTAAATTAGTGTTCCTTAATTGGTTAAAGTAGTCATATAATAATGAGAGAGAAAAAATGTTAATAAAACATAACGAAATTGTAAATAGCTAAATTACAACTAAAGTAAGTAGAAACAAATAAACCACTTACATGGGAGCAAATGGCATGTCATCGTTGTCACTTGTTTGGACACCGATTCGACCATTTAAAATTCATGTGTAATTGTATTTGTGATCAAGTACTTTATAATTCGTCCGGACATGTTTGACAATGACATCTGAGATGATGTACCATTTGTTGGTTTGTAATGTGATATCATACATTCCAATGTCATTATCAAACACTATTGGTTGAACCCGAGTTCTTTGCATTTAGATATAACATTTACAATGATGTTGGTGGTGAACGAGAGCATCTTAATAATAATAATAATAATAATAATAATAATAATAATAATAATAATAATAATAATAATAATAATAATAATAATACTAATAATGATAAAAATATAATAATAATAATAATAATAATAATAATAATAATAATAATAAGGATAAATTTTTTTACTATTTACTAACAGTTTCATCCTCAAGGACGATGATCATATACTTTTTCTCAGGCGTTCCAATAGCGTTTTTTGGTTCGTTTTTCTTAATGACATGAACTGTACAACTCCAGTCCACAGTTTGTGTGTCAATATATCAATTAACTTTACTGCATTTGTCATGACTAATATCCTTGTGCCATGAGGAATAAGTTCATAAAGGATGTTATGAAATAATATAATGAGAACCACAACATTAAATGCAAGGATACAAGTATATATGAACAGATTATACAATAGATATATTTACATAACGATATGAGAACCACAACATTACATACAAGGATACAAGTATAGATGAACATATTATACAATAGATATATTTACATAATGATATTGAAGTTATACTAATTAATGAGTATACCATCGATCATTGATTTAAAAAAAAAATTGTAATCATTATGAGTACAAATACAAATAATAGAATTAGCATGATAATATTTTGACAATCATACTTATACAATGTCAAGTAGATGGCGTGTTGCAGAATATGTTAAGTTTAGTTTTGGGTGAATACCAGTGAGAAGGGGAGGAGTTTATATACTGTTATTTTGGGTTGAATAATGATTTAGTTAGAAATCTATACAAAATTGTATTATAGAATCCTATTAAGACTTCAATATTCTAATTTTAAGTTAGAAATCTGATCTGTACATAATTGTATTATAAAATATTGACAATTTGTTTGAAAACTCCAATAAAAAACAAATTGCCTAAAGAATTTAATGTTAAACTTCCGTTATATTTAACGGAAAGAATTTGATAAAATTATAAATGATTATGATATATTAGGAATTTAATTGGAGGTTGCACAATAAAAAGAACACAAAGTACAACATATTACACCAACATCTTTTTAGTTTCAGTTAAGGATTTAACATTATTGGCTCTTATTATAAGTGTAGATAGATTATCAATTACCAATTACCAATCATAATTTTATCATAATTTCTATTTCTAGCATAATAATAATAATAATTACCAATTACTAATAACAATAACAATTACCATTAATATTATTATTCTATATTAATAATTAATAATTACCATTACGATTATGATCAATAAAAATTTATTATAATTACGATTTATTGTCATTATGATTTTGATTACCATTACCATTTATTACAATTACGATTATGATTATCATTAATATTATTATTCTATATTAATAAATATTAATAATTAATAATTACCATATTACTAAAATACTCTTACATTTGGGCGGGAAAATTTTGTAGGATGATATTATTTTTTATATATATAGTATGGATAGATTTCCTCGCTCTGCCCATGAATAGAGGAGAAGATGCTCGTGCCCTATGCATTATCTTCTACTCTTTTGTATACCCTTGTATTCTTGTGTATCCTTCTCATCTTTTACCTTCTATTTATAGTGCTCAACTCATCAACTACTAGCAGGCATGTTTAACTCCTCAAAACGTACTATTACTATTACTACTATTATTATTATTATTATTATTATTCGACAATAATATCATTATCCAATCCACAACTTTTTTTTTATTTCTATTATTATTATTATTATTAATCACATAACATATGCTAATGACCTTGTGATCCAGTGACACTAAGTTACTCCCTCATGTGAATGATTGTTTCGAATTGCGTGATCAATTTCTTGTGGCCCCGGTTCTTTAATTTTTTATGTTCGTTACTTTATCTAATCATTTGTTATTAAATTAATTAATTATTGAGATGATTAATTATTGTTAAAATTGAGTAAAAACTCTTAAGATTTTTCTTGCATTCAAGACTCAAGATTCAGGGTGTGTTTGGTTCGCACATGGGAATGGAAATCGAAATTGGTATCAAATGCTTGGTAAGAGTAATGTGTTTTGGTGAAAGTATTTAGCATGTTTGGTAGTTTGGTGAAATGTGAATGATTATTAATAATTGGAGAAGAAATGAGAAAGAGAAATGAAACACTTATTTAATAAATGTATGAATTTTCTTATTAATGGGATATTCTAAACCCATAATAACATTCTCATGAAAACCTATCAACCAAACACTAACAATCACTTTTTCACTCATTACTTATGCCTAAACTCACCAACCAAACGCAACCATAATTTCCGTATGCACCATCGTTGTTCTTTACATGTATTGGTTATTTGGGGCATTGGGGCCTGTGGTTGCCAGGTTGGAAATCACCCACACCACCACATGATTATATTTTTGACAAAATGCAAACGATTACTCCGTACGTCACTTGAATGAGGAAAAAGATTGGACAAACGTGGTTACTAAGGAATAAGGATCATGTTGAGGTGAAGAAAGATATTACTGAGCCTGTCAAATGGACTAAACCTCAGCAAGGATTTCTAAAGTTGAATGTTGATGCAGCAATCGATAAGCATACTGGAAACATGGGGTTTGGGTGTGTCTTGAGGAATAATCACGGTCAATTTGTAGCAGTACGTGGACTCCGCTGGAGAGGAATTTATAATGCTAAGGAAGCTGAGGCAGTAACGATTAGGGAATCACTCAGTTGGCTTAAATCCAACAACTTTGACAATATCAATGTTGAGACCGACTCTCTTTTAGTTGTGCAAGGTCTCAAGTCGACCTTGGGTGACTCCTCTTTTCATTTAATTTTAGATGATATTAAAAACTTAATGAGCACATTTGCTCATATTAGTTTATCGTTCTCTAGGCGATCTGCGAATCAGGCAGCTTATTTGTTAGCTAAGCAGTCTGTTTCTATGTCTGATCGTATGGAGTGGTTCTCAACCCCTCCCACTATCATTTGTAATGCTCTTACTTTGGATTTGAATTAATATATCTTTCTGTTCTAAAAAAAAAATGTTTGACTCTTGCCTTCCTCAATAGTTTGAGGTTTTTCTCAAGATTTTTGTGGGCCCAAGTATCCAACTCATCATCCACTATCTTACCCAATCTCAAAAACTCTTCTTTCTATTAATTTTAAATTTTTTTTTTTTCAGTTTTTTGTGGACCCACCATTTCACCTTACTATATTTTAATTATTTCTTTATCTATTAACATTTTAAAAATTATAGTTGTAATTATAATTATAAATTTAATAATAATATTTAATTAAATTAATAATAATAAATTTAATAATAATATTAAAAAAGAAGAAGAAGAAGCTGACATTCAATTAAATTTTAAAGGAAGAAAAACAAAGCAGGAGTTCCCAAGCTGTGCGTCATTGCGTCAAAACAAAAGCAGATCTAAATTGAGAGTGGCTGGGCAAGGCTGTGCACCATTTTTGAATTTTTATTTTATTTTATTTTATTTTTATAAAATCTGACAAAACATTGACAGCAAAGGGGGGTATTGCATTTGTATAAAATTTGATTGTGTTAGTTTTTTTCATAAAATCTTGTGCCAAGTTGTGCTGGCCTACCACAATAGTTGATTTTACAATGAATGAGATTTTAACAATTGGGAAATGGAGGTTTTATATGAATTCTTTCTCCTACAAAAATGGAGTTTTTGCAGGTTGGGTGGGCCTACTGGTAATGTTTACTGCCATATTCTTTCTCGGAGTTTTTGCAGGTTGGGTGGGCCTACTGGTAATGTTTACTGCCATATTCTTTCTCGGAGTTTTTGCAGGTTGGGTGGGCCTACTGGTAATGTTTACTGCGCTTCACCGCCCTTCACGGCAGTTTTAGCGCCCAGGCGTAAAATTGTTTTTTTTTTTTTATTTAAATTTTTTATTCAGTTTTTGTTTTGTTTTTTGTTTTTCCTTTTTTTTTTTCCTCCCCTCACATTTTCTCTTTCCTAATTACACTTACAAAAACACCTCGAAAACCCACACCCAAATTTAACTATTGGGGAAGGCAATGAGGAAGGCCTAAGATATGCTAGGAACTGTGACAGTCATCAAAATCACATAACTGAAAATTAAGGGTGTCTTTAGTGGGTGGGTTTGGTTGGTAGGTTTAGTATGTGTATTAAAGTGATTGTTGTTGTTTAGTTGATAGGTTTTTAGAATGAGTTAATTCCATTTTTGGTCCTAGATTTATAGGTAACAATCCACTTTTAGTCACTTTTTATTAAAACACTACTTTTGGTCCTAGTATTATTGTGGCATGACCAATTTTGGTCCTTTATCAACAAATCAGTGTAAATATCGTTAAATACAATGACATTTCGATATTCAATTATGAATGTTTTCAAAAAAATAAACTTAAAAAGTATAGCGATTCAACATACTTTTGATAAAAAAGAGTGAAATTAAATGTCTTTGTATTTAACGATATTTCAACAATTTTGTTATACTAGGACCAAATGAGGATGTTATAATAAAAAAGGATTAAAAGTGGATTGTCACCTATAAATCTAGGACCAAAAATGAAATTAACTCTTTTTAGAATACTACTATAGGTTTAGAATACTCTATTAATTGGAAAAACCCATACCTTAATCCCCCTTTCTTCCCCAACTATTATAATCATTCTCATTTCACCCTACTACCAAACATGCAAAATACTTTCACCAAAATTCATTACCCTTACCAAGTATGTGATACCCATACAGATTCTGATTTTCATGTGTGAACCAAACACCCCATAAATCTTATTAGCATTCAGTAAATATTAAATTAAACGGCCACAAAAAAGCAAAATTTTTTAATCTAAAGTCCACACTTCTTGACTACACACAATAATGGAACAGTATCATGAGGTGCATGGGAGCGCGTACATAAAGACATTTATTTGAAATTAACAAAACAAGAAGAAAGGATAGATAGACTCTTATAATTAGGTTATTACAGACCCATCAATATTAAGAGCCAAAGCAACCAAACAACAAAGCTCCAATGCTGGAGTATGTTGATATCTATATGTATGTAAAAATTTCAGCATGCACAAATCACCATATATTTGTAGGGCTTGATGCAAAGGGAGACTCCACAATCTCATCATAGTCAAGCTACAACAAAATCAAAATAAAAATCAAACTAATAATATTTTTAATCTAATTAACCTTTAATAGTAGTATAATGTTCAACCTAAATTTCATTAAAAGATAAAAATAAATAAAAAGCACCCAGAGTTAAGAGGTGAGTAATACCTGATGCGTTGGGAACGACAGATTTCCATCAATTTCTTGATTAGAGTTTGATGCAAAGAGAGACTGAACAAAGTCATCATAGTTAAGCTACAACAAAATCAAAATAATATTTTTAATAATCTAATTAAGCTTTGTTAGTATAATGTCAACCTGGATTTCATAAAAGATAATAAATAAATAAATAAATAAATAAATAAAAATCCCGAAAAGTTAAGATGTGGGTAATACCTGATGAGTTGGGAAACACATATTTTGAATTTCTTGATGAGGGATTGATGCACCATAGTCAAGCTACAACAAAAACAAAAGCACAATCAAAATAATATTATTATTAATCTCATTAAGATTTGATAGTATAATGTTAGACCTGAATTTTATTAAAAGATAATAAATAAATAAATAAAAAGCAGGATGATTTAAGAGGCGGGTATGGTATGCCTGAGTTAGGGTTGGTTGAGTTGGTGTAGGCAGAAACTGCGGCTGGAGTACATAACTTTCATGATTAGTGGGATACGCAGACGGCGGCATTGGATAACTCTCTTGGAGTGGACTAAGAGCACCAAAAATATATTCTTCTTGATCACCCTCTTGTGCTGAATAAGGTTGCAATGGATAGTCTGGAACAAAGTTGGAGGTACCCGGCACGATATTTGAAGCATGTTGGCTATTATTGGATAATGCTGCAGGGTTTGGTTGATGTTGCATAACCATTAGCTCTTCCATTTTGGCAAACTTATTCACCCTTTTATGTTCTTTTTTGTTTTTGAATGCTCGATATTTCTGCAGTATGAAACATGTTAACTCAGTATATATGAAACATATTTCTGGCCTGGGCCGGGTAGAGATTGAAATTAAAGATAAAATGATCTGATCTTTATATGATGAAGTACCGTACCTGTAGATGACTTGCAAGAATTTCCCGGGTGAGTCCGGGAACATTCTTCATAAGCTCCAGAATTTGACAAGGCTTAGCGCCTTTGAATGAAGCAAAAAATGTTACATCGTCAAGAAAAGTTTTTTTTTTTTAAAAAGAAGAAGATCGAGAAGATTAGTAGTTTGTAATTCTTTTAATGAAGGAAATTAATATAATAGGAAAATAGACCATAACAATTGAAGAAACGAAAGAAAAAAAAAAAAACAAATTACCATCAATGCCTCCGGATCTGTTGAGTGCGTTCACAAACTTCAAGTGGTTTTCTGGAATCCATTGAAAGCTCCTCCTCCTTTTACGAGTGGCAGCAGGGCTTGGAATATTAGCAACAATATCTTGCAGCTGATGATTAATAGGAAGTACTGAATCAGTATGAGCCATGTCTATTAGCAGTACAGTTTAGCACTAGCTTGCTTCCGTCTTGAATAAATGATCTGTGTTATATAGATTCTAAGTTCAGCAAAGCATGCTCATTTTTGTTTATTTTTTTATTTTATTTTTAAACGACATGAGGATTTTTTTTTTTTTGAAGGTAAACCACATTACGACTTTAGGATTTTATAAGGTTTACATATCTCATAGTTCTTAAGTTTTTGCAATCCCTCAGATGATGAGATCTTTACAGTATTAATCATTATCATCATTCTGTCTCCTCGAAGAACAAAACCGTAAAAGTTTACTCCGATTCCCTTATTTTGTGGAATGCAATTTGGTCCATTTGGAGATACTCTGACAGTTGGAACCTTTTTTACGTGGAATTTAAACCCATTTGACAGAGTCGGCGATCCGTCCTTTCAAAGTTGTGACGTTGGCTTTTAATGTTAAAACCAACAATTTTAGATCCAAGAAAGAGAAAAAAAGAATCTGATTAACCAAACCAAATTAACCAATAAACCAACAATAATGCAATAATACTAAACAAATATAAAAAAGAATACATTTTTGCAAATTGAATATCTACTATACTAATAAAATTCAAAGAGAGTTAGGCCTAAAATGGGTACAAAAAATGGCAGTCAAATTATTAAATCAAATGGATGGTTCAGATTATTTAGATTTATATTTTTTCTTGAGATTTCCTAATTTATCATTAATTATATGATTATCCGTTAAGTTTTATCTTCTCCGTTAATATTCCGTTAACTTTTAACTTACCCAATTTCTATAAGAAAGGTCTTAGGTTCGAACGTCATCCCAATCAAATTTAACATAATTAAGTTCCTCACTCTATTTTACTCTTATTAAATTAAATAAATTAGTAGGTACAACAAAAAATGATACATATGTATTTCTTTAATTTAGAATTATGTATGTGTCTACAATACCTTTATTTGAAAAAATTATTCATTATCAAAAAATTAAATTAAATAAGAGAAATAATTTGATTAGTTATATTGTCTTTATTTTCTCCTATGCAAAGATTTTTTACATTCAAATTTATCAATTGATATTCATTACATTGTCCATTATCTTATTTTTACAATATCATGTAATTAAATATAAAGTTATAATACAAAATAATGTTATATATTTATTTACCAAGTATTTTATTAATACCATGAAAAAAAATCTAAAAGAATAATTTGAAGCTAATTATATTAACTACTTAGGGATTGATTGACAAAGAGAATACTCAAATAACCCAACAAATTGAAGCGGGATCATCACTCTATTTTACATTTATTGAATTAAATAAATTAGTAGTTACAACAAAAAATGATACAAGTGCATTTCTTTAATTTAGAATTATGTGTCTACAATGCCTTTATTTAAAAAAAAAATTCATTATCAATAAATTAAATAAGAAAAATAATTTCATTAGTTATGGTGTCTTTATTTTTTCTAATACAAAGATTCTGTACATTCAAATTTATCAAGCGATATTAATTACATTGTCCATTATGTTCTGTTTACACTATCTTGTAATAAACATCAAAGTTATAATACAAAATAATGTTATATATATATATATATATATTTATTTACCAAGTATTTTATTAATACCATGAAAAAATAAAAAAAGAATAGTTTGAAACCAATCATATTAACTACTTGGGGGATTTTTTGACAATAAAAGTACTCAAATAACTCATTACCCAGCAAATTGAAGCGAGGAACTATCTTTTAATATCTTTAGAATACATCATATTTAAAATTTTCAAATCTTTCCTAATTTATTTAATCTTTTTTCTTTAAATTAGGGATTTCTTTATCCACAATAACTCATCCAACAGTAATGATTAAACAAAATGAACCCCGAGCAGAACACCTAAAGGAAAGTACATAGCTCCTATATCATAATCTCATTGCATGACATTGTCATCTATATACGCTACCAACAATAATCCAACTACAAATAGCACACTACCAACAAAGAGGAAGAGAACATATAGTAAATGTGAAGCCAATGACAATGTTACTCAAAAGAGAATTAAGAATACTTAGAAAAATTCAAATCAAAAGTAGTATTTATTTAGACTGTACTGTCATTTTTAGACCAAATATTTAGAATATCGATTTTACAAAGTTGCAAACATTTATTTTAGTGACAATTATAATGGATTTCCTATATTATGTTGGACTCATATACTTTAAGTTACATATTTAAATAAACAAATTCGACATTCAATTACCTATGTATAAACTTCTCCTATATAATCTTGCATTGATATACTTTCAAATATTTATTTAAATATAAACATTGGACATTAACACATTCGCGCGTGTAAAACTAGAAGAAGTAATAAACATCATATCCCTGCGGTAAAAAACCCTAGCTTAGCATGCAATAATCTTCAACATCACCATCATACTCCAGATCCTCCATTATAGAAAGCACATAAATTAAAAAACTAATAAACTCAACATCGTTTGTAAATGTCGTCTTTTACTTATTAGTGTCTTTTTTTTGAATTATTTGTTCTATCAAAAATTATAACGATGAATATCAAATATGTTTATCTTTGTAGTCATTCAATCAATAGTGATACACAACCACAACATAATAATGAATGGCCTAAAATAGATTCATTAAAAGAATATCAAAAATTCATTTTCACAATATAGAATGTTCATTTTATTAATACTACAGGTAGTCCAATAGTAAAGAATCAGAACTTAGGTGTGTTTGGAAACTCGGAAAATAACTTCTGAAAAATGTTTTCTGGAAAATGAGTCATTTTTCAAAAAAATATTTTCCTTTCCGGTGTTTGGCTGTACAACAGAAAAATGCCTTTTTTGTGTTTGGTTCATTTTCAGAACATTAGCAGAATTGTATACTTCATTTTTCAACTCAAATGGGTTTATGTTGATAATGAATTTTTAATTTTATTCACCCATTATCTGTTTTGAGCGTATAATATATTATAAATTTCGTAGGTTAGGACAAAAAAAAAAATACTCTCGAAATAGCGGGCCTAACGGTGTCATTTATGTTATTTGACAGCGGGATTCAAGTAGGAACCCATCCTAAGGTAGGAACCTAGGAATCAATCTAAGCCATCTAAAAATTAGAAATCAATGATCAAAATCAATTTAAAATTTAATTAAGCAAATTAACCATAATTATTTACAAGGATAATCGTGTCATTTTATTCATCATCCACTTAAAAGGAAATATTTAATCTTGATATTTTCCTCGATTTTAGGTGGCCAGCATAAAGAAGGATTGTTTTATGAGTTTTGATTTAATTAGGATTCTTTATGAGTTTTGATTTAAACAAGAAGCTTCAAATCTTATATGTCTTCCTATTTATTTATTTATTTATTTTGCTCCTATGTCTTCTTATATTAATTATATTAATTGTTGCATTATGCCAACGTAACATTACATATATATTGGTGTGCACTTCAATTGTGTTCTATGTGCCATAATGTGAAAAAAGATTGAAAGAATGAATTCACGAAAATCATATTAATGTTAAAGACTATGTAATGCACTTGAGTTAAATTGTGTGTGCCATAACATAAATAATGAGTGTGTGGATGAAAAGACGTAAAACAAGTTTGTACGCACTTGGGTCACATTGTATGTGCCATAATTTGTAGAATTACTTTGTGTATGAAACGATGTTAAAAATTTTGGTGTGCACTTGGATTATGCTGTGTGTGCACTAAGATATAACTGTGTGTGCACTTGGGTTAACAAGTTTGTGTCGTATTACACAAAAAGACGGATATACGAAATATTGTGTACACTTAGGTTAACGAATGTGTGCATGCACACCTGTGTGCACTTAAGTTAATGAATGTGTGCGTGCACCAAAATCAAATTGGTGTTAAAGACTATGTTGTGCACTTGGGTTTAAAATGTGTGTCATAACGTAAATAATGAGTATGTGGATGAAAAGACGTAAAACAAGTTGGTGTGCACTTGTTTTGAATCGTGTGCACTTGTGTTAATAGATTAGGGAATGCACTTTGGTTGACTGTGTGCACTTAAGTTACATCGTGTGTGCCAAAATTTAAAGAATTAATTGGTGTGCGCTTGAATTGTGCTGTGTGTGCCATCATGAGTTCAACTCGAACAGCAGCATTCGGCATAAATCTGAGAGAAATTATGCCCACCCGTGTACACTAGCATCATACATTATGTGCCATTATAGTTGAACAAAAAGGGCAAACCAAATTAAAGAAACAAAAAGTGCATCATTGTAAAAATCCAACTGAAAAAGGACACCCATTATAATTTTAAAGCCACTAACTTGCTACAAGGAAACCATAGACCACAGACATTTTTGGAAAAA
>NXFB01000754.1:0-14254 GCA_002525835.2 Ipomoea batatas
CTCTGGTAGATGTTCATCAGGCTCGGTCGGGCTACTACCCAATAGAAGTTTTACCGGGTAGCGACCCCTTGGAGTTCATTGTACATTACCCATATCTCTGGGATCCCACTCCTCCCGATGGAGAATGGTCTATGGTCATTGTCACCGATCGCTCCTTGGATCACCTTAAGTGGTTTGAGGGCGAATGGCTTCGAGTTTGGGGAGAGTTTGAGATCCCAGTGTATCGTATGATCTGATAGGTGGTGGAGGTCAAGTCGGGGTAGTCTAAAACTCTCTTTTTGTATACATATTCTGCAGCAGTCTTAGTAGATCATGGCCAAACTTGGCATTGTGATTATGTATATATATCTAACTAATGTTTTGGGGTTCTAAGGATGTCGTTATCACTCCTATGAACCTATATATATATATATATATATATATATATGTTTGGAATGTTTAACTTATACCTCTGTTGTCGAGTCAGATAGTTATGAGTTGTTACAGGTGTATGGGGAGCATGTGTAGGTCAGGAAAATTAGCCTGTGCACCTAGGGAGGAACCGCTAAAGGTTAGCCGGATTCGACCTAGGTGTGGCGGTGATGCCCCGGTTGTAGGGTTGACCAACCCGGGTGTCACAGAGAGAGATTTGAGAGACCTTTTGTTACCGCATTTTTCAAAAGACTTGTGAAGCATATAAAGACTGCGGATATGGGCGAGTTCTCCGGGACATATAGGGAAACATGACATTTGTGGGAGACGTGCATTTGATTGACGGTTGTCTCTCAGCATTAATTACTTCAGGGACTGTCAGACTTATTTGACCTCTAGCTAATCATTTTAACCCAACAGATAAACTTCAAGAGTTATTGCATTTATTGTATATTGATAAAAGGGAAAATAATTGAAAAAAAAAAGAAAGAAAAATAGATGAAATAGGCACAACGACAAATATACCACATTCAAAACTAGTTCTGTGATATGGTATGCATACATAGTTCAGATTTCAATAGATTGAACCTGATTGCATCCAATGGCTTCGTGAATATATCTACCAGCTGCTTGTCAGTTGGAATATAGTGTAGCACAATTTCGCCATCTTCTACAAGTTCTTTGATAAAATGATGACGAATGTCAATGTGTTTAGTTCAGGAGTGCTGAACAGGATTTTTAGCAATGTTGATCACACTCGTATTATCACAATGAAAGTCTACACTTCTGATCTTGATACCATAGTCGTTCAACATTTGTTTCATCCACAGTAGTTGAGTGCAACAACTTCCAATTTGCGATGTATTCGGCTTCAGCAGTAGATAAGGAATGGGATTTTTTTTCTTGCTGAACCATGAGACTAGATTTTTCCCTACAAAGAAGCATCCTCCAGATGTGTTTTTTATGTCTTCAAAGTTTCCAGCCCAATCAGCATCACTGCAGCCAAGTAGTTCGGAGCCTGTTTCACGAGAGTACCACAACCCATGGTCTGTTGTGCCTTTAATGTATTTTATGATCTTTTTTTACTGCATTCAGGTGAGTTTCTCTAGGGTCAGCTTGAAATCTAGCGCACAAACCAACACTGAACATTATGTCTGGCTTGCTAGCAGTTAGGTAAAGAAGACTTCCAATCATACTTCGATATAATTTGGCGTCCACTTATTTAGATGCAACATCTTTGGAGAGCTTGACTGTAGTGGACAGAGGTGTTCTAGCTTCCTTTGATCCTTCTAATCCGAATGTTTTCACCAGATCGAGAGTTGAGTATGCATGATACTACTAATAAAAGTCTAATAGATTCCAGTCTTGCTACTAGGGAAAAGTCTCGTCATAGTCTATTCCTTCAATTTGAGGATACCCTTGAGCTACTAGTCTTGCCTTATTTCTTGCAACATTTCCATGTTCATCAGTCTTGTTACGAAAGATCCATTTTGTGCCTACTATGTTAGCATTTTGAAGACACAGAACTAGATCCCAAACATCATTTCTTTCAAATTGTGCTAGTTCATCTTGCATTGCACAAATCCAGTTTTCGTCTTGTAGGGCTTCTTTATAGTTCTTTGGCTCTATCTTGGAAGTATAACATGCGTAGCCTGATAATTCAACAAGATTATTTTTCAACATCTCTATAGTTCTGACCCCTGCTGTTGGAGTTCCTATTATGTTAACTGCGGGACGATATTTCTCGACATGAGCAGGAACCTGTTTTGGTTATTGAGAGGATTCCGAGTCACTCGATGTCTATGCTTCGAACTCTAGTTTAGACTTGTCTGTTTTAGGATCTAGTTCAGCTTTTTGTCCTAACTTCTTAACTCCAGCCACTTCAACTTTCTTATTATTCGTCTGAACTGATTCAGTCAGTGGTCCACAGACTAGTTCTTTGGGTTTATCATCAATGGTTACATTTATGGATTCTTGAACAATTTTGATTCACTTGTTGTAGACTCGATATGCTCTGCTTGTAGAATGATAACCCAGAAAGATTCCTTCATCACTTTTGGGCTCAAATTTTCTAACTTTTTCTTTGTCGTTCAAGATATAGCATTTGCTTCCAAATATGTGGAAGTACTTCAGGTTTGGTTTCCTTCTTCTCCACAACTCATAGGGTGTAGGTGACATTCCAGGTCTGAGAAATACTCGATTTATAATATGACAAGTTGTATGCGCCGCTTCATCCCAGAAAAATTGAAGTAGATTCTTGCTGTTAATCAATACATTAGTCATTTCTTGAATGGTTCGATTCTTTTGTTCAACCACACCATTTTGCTAAGGTGTCTTTGGTGTAGAAAATTCATGTCCGATCCTATTTTCAGCACAGAATGAGGAAAAATCTTGATTTTCAAATTCTCTACCATGATCAGACCTGATTTCACTATTTTGACAATGTGAGTATGCTTTTCTTTTTGTAGTTTCAGACACAGTTTCTTAAACTCTCTGAACGTCTCTGATTTGTTTCTTAGAAACATTACCCAACAGAACCTTGAGTAATCATCTACGCAGATAAAGATGTAACGCTTACCACCAATACTCTCCACTTGAGTTGGTCCAATGAGATCCACATGAAGAAGTTCCAGGCAAAAAGAAGTCCCAATGTTGCTGTAGGATTTATGAGGGCCACGAGTATGTTTTCTGAGTTGACAGGGCCCGCACACACTAATATTTTTTATCTTGAACTTTGGGACGCCTCTTACATAGTCATTATTGATCATCTGATTCATATCTTGGTAATTAATATGACCAAGACGTTGATGCCACAATTTTGTGTCATCAATGAAGGACCTGCAGCACAGCAAATTGGTAGACAAAACACAGCAGTTATCAGAACATTTTATACCTTCCATGATCATTTCGTCTTATAGATCTTTAACTATACACCTGTCCTTCGTGAATCCTACATTTAGCTTTTCATCGCACAGCTGAATGATGCTGATCAGATTTACCTTTAGACCATGTAAAAACAAAACTATATTCAGGGGTGGCAGCCCAGCCACATTCAGAATTCTAATTCCTCTTATTTCACGCTTTATGCCATCAGCAAATGTCACATATCTGGTATAAGGAGTAATATTCTTTAGATGGTTTTTGTTTCTGGTCATATGACGTGAGCATCCGCTATCAAAGTACCATTTTCATTGCTCTTTTCCCTGTTGAACAGAGTAGAAGATTATGTAAGATTTTCTTACCCACATCTGCTTTCCAACTGGTGTTATCCATTTCCTCTGCAATTTTTCAATCCTTTGATCTCGATAGAACCTATAACATTCAGGCCTAGTATGTCCTTTGACATGACAGTAGTGGCATACTAGTGTATATTTTCTCAGGATTACTCTTCTGTGTTGATTTCTTGAGCCAAAACTTGCATTAGCTGGTACAAAAGTAGTTAGTTGAGAATTATTGACTTTTTGGGAGTAACCCAAACCTTGTCGTATGTTTGGTGATCTTCCAGCGTCTAGTATTTCATTCAAGGTTGAAGTTGTGCTCATCATTTGAATCTGTTTCTTGAGAGACTCTAGCTCAGTGGTCAACTGCACTACCTTGGAACTAGATGCCACTAGTTCAGCTTCTTTGTCAACTACTTATTTCCTTAGAATTTCGACATTCTTCTTAAAGAACTCCATTCTTAGCAATAGCTGTGCTTTGTGATTTCAGTAGAATTTCCCATTTCTTGTACAATTGGACATATGATTTTTCAAGATCCTCATAGGCCATCTTGTCTACTTCATCATGATCGGAGTCATTGTCTAGTTCAGACTGTGGTTTAGTAAGTGCAACAGTGAATGCGACAAAATTTCCAGAGATTTCCTCATCATCTTCTTAAGTTTCCTTAGTACATTCTTCATCACTCCAGGTTTAAGCCTTCATGGATTTATTTCGTTTGAGATAGGTTGCACATACGTGGTTACCCCTCAAATATTAACCCAGGATTATTTCTACCGGGTTTAATTCCAACATAGGGCCTTAGCCCACATCACAGTTCACGTCACAATCAAACACATAAAGGGATAAACCTCCAAAATAAGTACATTTCTATATCAATCCTCCAAGAGAGTAAAATTCTTTCAAAATAGGTTTGCATAAATATTTTCATTGCTCGTAGGCTATTACAAAATATAATTTCTCAAAGTCAAGTAAGGTGTATATGTCACCCATCAATATCCATACTTTTCAAAATAGTATACATTCTCCAAATTAAAATATAGTAGTTAAACGATGTTTGTATGGGTGAGTGGATGGTGAAGGTATGGAGGGTGTTAAAATGAAGAGTCATGAACTCCCTGAGTGTCGTATCTCTCGCGGATGACAAATTGGAGAATATACGGCTTTGCTACCTTGGTTTGTTTGAATAACGCTAAGATGGATCATGTGGATTTTGGTAAAAAAGAGATATTAAGAGGGCAAAGGTTAATGAAATAAAGAGGTAAACAAAGGGAAATAAAGGCGGATGGGGCTAATATGTCATGGAGATTGGTTCAAGCATAAGGTAGAGTGTTGATTTCTTTTCAGTTACGGTTGAAGGAGCTTGGAACATTGTCCTGAGTGGCGTCACACTCAAGCTCCCAATCCTCAGTCGGTTGGGGAATTTTATCAAACACTTTGTCTACAAGTTCCCTCCGGATCTCATCTTCTCAGATTGAGATCGGGAGATGTGGGTAGTGGGCTACATCTCTTTGCGATATCTCGCTAAAGAGATGGTCCTATACTCTTGGAGAGATTGGGGCCCTCGATCGAACAAGATCATACAAAATATACACACAAATTCAACATTCCGCAAAGAAATCAAACTCATTCATCAAATTAGGTCATGAAAACCAATCATCCATTCAATCTAGCCCCTATCCTAGGGATTAGCCTCTCATAGGCTTTAGCAACATCAAAGCATCACAATAGAAAAGCATATCTACAAGATCAATATATAAAACAAACAACTTTAAGGAAAAAGGAAAAGTAAGAGGAAGCCAAAGAGAAAACAAGCCTTTAATGAAAGAAGTTACCCAAAAGATCTTCGAAGCTATGGAGATCTAGTTCTCTTCTCCAAGGAGCTCCTCCTCCTTTCCTAATCCTTTCTAAACCTAACCTAAAAATGTATAATAGAAAATGTGACAAAAGACACCCTAAACCTAGCTGAAATGTCCCTTAAATACTAAAACATCGCGCAGTTTTTCTAGTGCCGCCCCACGTCTGCCACACGCGTGTGGACTGGCGTGGACGGTTTCTGAAATATTTCCACGCCAGCTCACACGCGTGTGATGCTCGTGGGCGTGGTTTCTTCATTTTCGTTTCGTTTTGTTGTTTCCGGTTTGGTCTTCGTGTGCTCCCATGTGGATTGATTCTTCCTTTTAATGATTTATGCTCCTTTTCGGTTGATTTCAGCCTTCATTCCTGTGGGAATTCTACAAAACACTCCACACAGAACTCATTTGCAATTTGTTAGTAAAATAACATGTAAACACGTAATTGCACTCTCTAAGACTTATTTTTAGCAAGAAATCAGCATAATAAGTTATAGAAAAATAGGTACTTTTGGCGTCTATCAAAGTTTCCACACTTTAGCTTGCTCGTCCACGAGCAAATTGTACATCTTGCTCGTCCACGAGCAAATTGTACATTCAAAACCTTTTCATTTAGATGCCAAAAGTATCTAAGCTAAAGATATGCTCAATGATAAACATTCATTCAAAACACAATCTACCAGGAGATGTGAAATCCTTCACAATATCTTCAATGAATGATAAAAATGTGCCATACACTGCTATGAATATTCAAACAAAGTGAAACCCCTGTTGGTCACAAGTTGGACAGTTAATTAGTTTTCACAATATCAAGCATGCAGTCCAAAATTTCATTCACCTCTCATTGTGCAAAGGCCTTAAGCTGAGCCCCCTAGTGGGAACGATGTACAAAACTTAATCAATCGGCCTCCCTAATCGCCAAAGCCCAACGTAAAAGTAAGTGAAAATAGATCCATGGGCCTCTCTCCGCTAGTGGCTTGGGCGGTAACTCATTTTTCTCACTTCCTAGGGTAACATCGTCAAGCAACCCGACTTCACATGGAGCTCCATGCTTTTTCGAAGGCAGTGCAATGGGTGCTTGAATCCTAGCGAAGCGGCTTCCCTCATCTCAATTTTCTCATCTCCTAGGGCCATTTTGTTGTGAACAACCGACTCCAGATATAACATTTGTGTATTTAGGAGACTATGGTTGTTCACCACCTAGCGAGATGGCTTTCCTCGTACCTTATCTCGGGGATTGGCCTTATTGCCTTTTCTACTCATTTCTCCGAACAACAACCCCTCATGCCTTTTCCTTAGGGAAAACAGGGATATTTCACTCAATACTCACAGAAAGCTCTCCTTTTGCCCCTTATTCTATTCTAAGATTATTCAATTCCGGGCTTCGCTTAACTTATCTTTCTGAAATTAGGGGTTGCACACTCCCACTTCGAGAGATCCTTAACTAAGGTCTTTACAAAATATGAGGTGAATACCACCACACAAGCATACAACTTTTCAAAATTTTAAAGGTCAAGGTAGGGGTACTTCCAAGGTTATTCAAAGAGTAAACTTTTTGGCACAGATTTAGCATTCTCCAAAGATAGAATGAATAACAATGTGACACCCCAACCTTACACAAGCTGAGATAGATAAAATTCAACACAACAGCTGCCTATCTCAACCAACAGACATAACATAGCGGAAGCGAATTTAAAAACCTAAGGGGCGTCATGCCACATCTAGGTAAGATAACACAGCCTAGATGCACAGGCTAACCATAAAAGCTGAACTGTATACACAATAATCCTTAAATGTATCTCAGAACATCCAACAACTAAACCAAAGCATATAGAATTCTCAAAACGGCACACAGGCCAAAGCATAAATCTAAAAACATAACCACTAGCTAAGCCTCCTCACACGGGTGTATCTCTATCGCGCTCACGCATAGACTTTAAGGCAACCTGGAAAACACACAAGGAACCATTAGCAAAAGACTGCTAAGTAACCACCATTCACACCCGCAAGGAAGTATAGATATATATATAAGTTTGTAAATAGGTTTACACACCCGTATAGAATATAAACACCAACGAACTGTTCAATAGTTCAAAACAGATACTCAACAACAATAAACTGAACGAATCATAAACCAAGACTCAGTCAATTAAAGTCAATACCCAATAACGAGAGTACAATACAACGAATCCATAACAAGATGCCAACTGAACAACAATCATACAGAATCCAACCAATCATAACCAAGAATAACAAGGTATCAACCGAATAAACAAAGGAACTCACGAATATACCAATCAAGAAAGGAATCCCAGCTCCAACCTCCAAACCCTCATACCAACCGTCATACCAAGTCAAACCCACAGTCAGAAGTCAGAAGTCAAAAGTCAGAAGTCAAACCCGGAAAACCGGTACACAGGGGTGATGAACCCAATCACAGGGACCAAAGTCCAATCACAGGGGTAATCAACCCAATCACAGGGACCGAATTCCAATAGTCAGAAGTCAGTAGCCAATAGTAGCCAACCCAGATAACTGGTACACAGGGACCGAAGTCCAAAGTCAATAGTAGCACAGTCAGATCACCCATCATCCTCCAAAACATACTCAATGATCCACCACTCCAAACTCATACTCAGCTCAGCCCCAAGAACCATCACTCAGAGTGCTCATCTCAGATATGAACACCAACCAACTCCCAAATAATAGACTCATATAAAGGACCAAGAGGTACGAATAAATACTCAGAATCAAGATACAAATATCCAATAGAATACTCCAACAAACTTCAAAACGAAGAAGGAAACAAACAACGGATTACTCACTTCTACCAAACACTACCCTTACTCTCACAGAAGACCCCAACGGTTACATTATCCCGCCAGAGCTTTCCGCAAGAGCAATTCTCACACACCGAATCAGACTCAGCTCAGAATACAAAGAAAGGTTCCAGAATACAAAGATCAGATCACAATACACCAACATTTCATCCAAAAGGGGTCAAATAACATGGAAATCCAAACCAACAATTAATCATAACAACACTAGGCAAAGGATCAAGACACGAGTCCAAGAATCCAATAAACACAATCAATAATAGGCTAATAATCAAGGAATTTCAGGATTTCCAAGTCACCAATTAATATCATATGGAGTGAGTGTAAAAATAGATTTTGATGGACATAGTGGTTACCTTTGAAGCGTATTTAATCCCAAAAGCGTACTAATCCAAAGCACACCAACTCAAAGCTTGGTTCATAACCGTGAACCTGAAGAATTAATATAACCTAATACCATTACTATGACTATTAATAACAACGCTAATATTCCTACTCGGCCCATTAAAAACTTATAGCTACCACCTAACTATACGTGAGCATAAGAATAATAACAACATAGTCTAGTGACCTAACTACCCACAATAATATTATGATTAATCCTAATCATCCAATAACGACCTTAAGAATGAACATCTTAAACCTAACTGATTATATAAAAAGGAAAGACTCACCTTCAATAAAGCTGCTTAGCCTAGGGATCGAACCCATGCCATCCACTTAGCACTCACGGACTACACCACTGCACCACTGCGCCTCTTGGTGTTATGATTCGTAACCATAGGACTATGACCTTTGTATGCTTGCCGGCCTTCACAGACGGACGACAATCAAGCCGCTGCCATGCGCCGTTGCTGCACTGCTTCGCACTTCGAACGGAGAGGTGGTGCCCGCCGATGCACTCCACCACAGCCCTACGGAAGAGAGGCCTCCGTCGTCCTCTGCCGTTGAAACGTGCCGCCACCATGCGGCTCTGCTTACACACTCACTGCCGGCGAGGGGAGAAGGGCCGACGCTCGGGGAGGAAGACAAAGGCTGCTGGTGCTCTGCTCCGCCCTGGGTGGCCGTCGACGACGAAGCCTGCTGCTACCGTCGACTGTCGGAGGAGGCCGCCCCAAGGTCGTCGTTGCTGTTGCTTCATCGCGGAGAGGAACCCGGAGCTCGCCGCTGGAAAACTCCACCTCGATGCTCCAATGTCAACACCGCCGGGGACTTCGCTGCTTCACGGAGGTTGTTCTTGCCGCTACTGCTCTACCTCGGCGCTACTGGCGAAGGGGAAGGGAGGAGGGTGGTGGTGGCTGCCGGTAGTTGGCGCCGCAATCCCGTCGCTGTTGGCGTTGTCTACTATTGAACGAGAAAGAGATCCAAGACAAGAATAGAATAACATTTGGTTGCTGATCCTATAGCTAGGTTACCCTATTTAGAAACTATATGTATATCTTGGATTTGGGCTAAATTAATTGGGTCAAGGTGATCATAATATAATTACGGGCTTAGAGTAGTTGGGTCAAAACCATAGCTTATAATATATATATATATATTTAATCATAACTATGGGCTTATAATATAATCCTTAAGAAATATAATTCATGTGGGCTCAATAATATTATTTATGTAGGAATATACACAACTATAGAAATATTGGGCCATAGCCTACTATTAATAATCATAACAATAAAATATATATATTCAAGGGTATATAATCCCAAGCCCATAGGAAATAATTATGCTTGTAATTATTTAAATAATTATTTATTAAGAAAATAGCCCCTTATAATATTCAAAAGAGTAGTAGGAATTTTCGGGGTGTTACACTCTACCCCCCTTAAAAGGAGCTTCGTCCCCGAAGCTCAGAAAGACGTTTTGGGGACAGAGTGTTACAAACTAGCACGATAGTACGTATAGAGAAAATATTTATATAACATATATGCCCGGTTAGAAAATTTGACCCAACGGAAAAAGGGAATGAAAGGTTTAAGGTGTAAGGTTCAAGATTCAAGAACAACGTCGGTTAAGAATAGAATCAAGAGTTATCAAGGTTACAACTTAGAAAGTAAGGTTGTCACCTTGCACAAGAGATGTTCAAGAAGCGAATAATAGCAACGTTCGAGGGTTGGAAATTATTTTCGCAATAAAAGGGATGTCAAGTTCTTTAAGGAAAAAGAAGTGAACTCGGCGTCAACAGAAAATAAGAACGAGGTTTAGAATGACAGAGATGATTTGTCGATGATAAGGTATTCAGTTCTTCAAGGGAAGAAAGAAATGCAATCTTGAAAGGAGATAAGAATGAAATTCAGAATAAACTGAAGAAATGTCTCGATGGGAGGATACGCAATTTTCCAGGGGAATAAGAGAAATTCGGTTTCAAGGGTCGATAGTAATGAGGTATAGAATCAATAGGAGGGATGTTCCAACAAAAGGCATTTGGAGTTTCAAGAAACAGAGAGCAATTTGGTTTCCACGAATAGATAGGAATACTGATTAGAACAAAGAGAAGGGTTTCTTAATGGAAGGATAACTGGAATTACAAGGATCAAGAAGGATTCGGTTTTAAGAAGAATAGGAAGTTTCTCAGCTCTAATGAGTTCCTTCGGTTTGACGATTGATCACGACACTCTGACCGGTTGACGTGTTTGACCCTGCTTTTGACGAAGCGTGGGTATAGAATTCAGATAACTCTACTTTAGAATACCCGAGGGTTAAGCTAGTCTTTGGGTTCACTTCCGTTGGTCTTGATCTTTTGACGATTCGGTCTTCTACTAGCTTGCTTAGTTTATCTCTTTATTTATTTCTTGCCACCGAGATTCCTTCCTTAAAGTGCTTGCACGAGACTCTTCATGGCCGATCCGGAAGCTTCTACTTGGCGTGCTTTAACTCATCCTTGACGCGTCAGCACCCGCTATTGTCGTTCCCTCAGGACCGAGGGTCTTCGAGTCTCTAATCTTCGAGCTCCAGTTGCTTTCTTCACCTTGTGTCGAACTTTAGCTGCACGAACTTGTTCTTCAAGTCTGGAGGTGAACGAAGATCTTGCAGACGAGGCTCCACGCGCGAAGACGCCATTCCCGAAGAACGTAGATTGCTGTCGTTGACTCTAAACCGCGAGTAGATTAGTCTTCTTTGACGAGCCGCCCATCTTCTGGTTGCTTGGACGCACACGGTGCCATCCATCGTTCACATCAACTAACTACTTACTCCTAATCTAAAACAGGTTCCTAGGCAAAACTAAAACGAAGCAACTTATCTAAAAGCGATTAAGACTTACCCGGAACACGCACCCGCAAGCTGCAAACAACAAGGTTAACAAAGCACATATAATATAAACGAACAAGGCGTGCCCTCACCGCGATTTCTAGAATTCACACACCCTAGGATTCTCAAGACATCTTAATTTCTACTGATCAAGTCCTAGAGTCTCAAAAGTTCAACCCTACGATCTCTATTCAGCCCTCAACACAGGCTCTGATACCAACTTTGACACCCCAACCTTACACAAGCTGAGATAGATAAAATTCAACACAACAGCTGCCTATCTCAACCAACAGACATAACATAGCGGAAGCGAATTTAAAAACCTAAGGGGCGTCATGCCACATCTAGGTAAGATAACACAGCCTAGATGCACAGGCTAACCATAAAAGCTGAACTGTATACACAATAATCCTTAAATGTATCTCAGAACATCCAACAACTAAACCAAAGTATATAGAATTCTCAAAACGGCACACAGGCCAAAGCATAAATCTAAAAACATAACCACTAGCTAAGCCTCCTCACACGGGTGTATCTCTATCGCGCTCACGCATAGACTTTAAGGCAACCTGGAAAACACACAAGGAACCATTAGCAAAAGACTGCTAAGTAACCACCATTCACACCCGCAAGGAAGTATAGATATATATATAAGTTTGTAAATAGGTTTACACACCCGTATAGAATATAAACACCAACGAACTGTTCAATAGTTCAAAACAGATACTCAACAACAATAAGCTGAACGAATCATAAACCAAGACTCAGTCAATTAAAGTCAATACCCAATAACGAGAGTACAATACAACGAATCCATAACAAGACGCCAACTGAACAACAATCATACAGAATCCAACCAATCATAACCAAGAATAACAAGGTATCAACCGAATAAACAAAGGAACTCACGAATACACCAATCAAGAAAGGAATCCCAGCTCCAACCTCCAAACCCTCATACCAACCGTCATACCAAGTCAAACCCACAGTCAGAAGTCAGAAGTCAGAAGTCAAAAGTCAGAAGTCAAACCCGGAAAACCGGTACACAGGGGTGATGAACCCAATCACAGGGACCGAAGTCCAATCACAGGGGTAATCAACCCAATCACAGGGACCGAATTCCAATAGTCAGAAGTCAGTAGTCAATAGTAGCCAACCCAGATAACTGGTACACAGGGACCGAAGTCCAAAGTCAATAGTAGCACAGTCAGATCACCCATCATCCTCCAAAACATACTCAATGATCCACCACTCCAAACTCATACTCAGCTCAGCCCCAAGAACCATCACTCAGAGTGCTCATCTCAGATATGAACACCAACCAACTCCCAAATAATAGAATCATATAAAGGACCAAGAGGTACGAATAAATACTCAGAATCAAGATACAAATATCCAATAGAATACTCCAACAAACTTCAAAACGAAGAAGGAAACAAACAACGGATTACTCACTTCTACCAAACACTACCCTTACTCTCACAGAAGACCCCAACGGTTACATTATCCCGCCCGAGCTTTCCGTAAGAGCAATTCTCACACACCGAATCAGACTCAGCTCAGAATACAAAGAAAGGTTCCAGAATACAAAGATCAGATCACAATACACCAACATTTCATCCAACAGGGGTCAAATAACATGAAAATCCAAACCAACAATTAATCATAACAACACTAGGCAAAGGATCAAGACACGAGTCCAAGAATCCAATAAACGCAATCAATAATAGGCTAATAATCAAGGAATTTCAGGATTTCCAAGTCACCAATTAATATCATATAGAGTGAGTGTAAAAATAGATTTTGATGGACATAGTGGTTACCTTTGAACCGTATTTAATCCCAAAAGCGTACTAATCCAAAGCACACCAACTCAAAGCTTGGTTCATAACCGTGAACCTGAAGAATTAATATAACCTAATACCATTACTATGACTATTAATAACAACGCTAATATTCCTACTCGGCCCATTAAAAACTTATAGCTACCACCTAACTATACGTGAGCATAAGAATAATAACAACATAGTCTAGTGACCTAACTACCCACAATAATATTATGATTAATCCTAATCATCCAATAACGACCTTAAGAATGAACATCTTAAACCTAACTGATTATATAAAAAGGAAAGACTCACCTTCAATAAAGCTGCTTAGCCTAGGGATCGAACCCATGCCATCCACTTAGCACTCACGGACTACACCACTGCACCACTACGCCTCTTGGTGTTATGATTCGTAACCATAGGACTATGACCTTTATATGCTTGCCGGCCTTCACAGACGGACGACAATCAAGCCGCTGCCATGCGCCGTTGCTGCACTGCTTCGCACTTCGAACGGAGAGGTGGTGCCCGCCGATGCACTCCGCCACTGCCTTACGGAAGAGAGGCCTCCGTCGTCCTCTGCCGTTTAAACGTGCCGCCACCATGCGGCTCTGCTTACACACTCACTGCCGGCGAGGGGAGAAGGGCCGACGCTCGGGGAGGAAGACGAAGGCTGCCGGTGCTCTGCTCCGCCCTGGGTGGCCGTCGACGACGAAGCCTACCGCTACCGTCGACTGTCGGAGAAGGCCGCCCCAAGGTCGTCGTTGCTGTTGCTTCATCGCGGAGAGGAACCCGGAGCTCGCCGCTGGAAAACTCCACCTCGATGCTCCAATGTCAACACCGCCGGGGACTTCGCTGC
>NXFB01000754.1:14709-27962 GCA_002525835.2 Ipomoea batatas
GCCTACTATTAATAATCATATCAATAAAATATATATATTCAAGAGTATATAATCCCAAGCCCATAGGAAATAATTATGCTTGTAATTATTTAAATAATTATTTATTAAGAAAATAGCCCCTTATAATATTCAAAAGAGTAGTAGGAATTTTCGGGGTGTTACACACAACACATACTTGTGGCTTGATTATCTTTCAAACAAATGAGATAGAGCTCTTAATTAAGATTTTTATTTCAAGCACAGCTCTTCCCACACTTTAGACCAAACATCGTCCTCGATGTTGACTTAGAATGTAATAAAATAGAGAAACAACAAAGCATGCATTTTTCCACACTTTAAAATGAAAACATAAGGCTCGCATAATAGATAAACAACGGATAAGAGGTAGATGACCTAGTAAGCATCCCATGTCATGTTGCTCAAAATGCTTGGATGGATGATTCTCATGTTCTTGCAACGAGATCTGCACGGAAATATGGAATCTACAAAAATAGGGAATTTCAACTCGGATGTTATTTGACATAATAAAGTAAGGATAGTAATAAAGCATGGTAAATAACGGGTTGCCTCCTGGTCAGCGCTACGTTTAACGTCTTTAGCCCGACGAAAATGTCATGAAGACTGCGCTATTCATCTTCCCAGGGTATCAGCCTGCAACACTGGACTGTCCCTTTCGAATTTTCCGTTCCATAGTATTTCTTGACTTGGTGGCCGTTTACTTTAAAAGATCCTTTTTCTGGATGCATGATCTCCAAGGTTCCATAAGGAAATACTTTTGTAACGATATAAGGTCCTGTCCATCTTGATTTAAGTTTCCCAGGAAACAATCGCAGTCTGGAATTGAATAACAACACTTTATCTCCCTCAATGAATTCTTTGTTTTTCCTGATATGCATGTCGTGGTAAAACTTGGATCGTTCTTTGTAAGATCTGGATGTCTCATAGGCCAGCAAACGCCATTCTTCCAATTCATTTAGTTGAAACATTCGCTCCTGCCCTGCTATGAATAGATCTTCATTTAGTTTTTTAATGGCCCGATACGCCTTATGCTCAATTTCAACTGGAAGGTGGCATGGCGTTGCCATATACCAATCTGTATGGAGTAGTTCCTATCGGCGTCTTATAAGCAGTCCGGAAGGCCCATAATGCATCGTTAAGCTTGTCAATCCAATCCTTTCTATGCCGAGCTACTGTCTTTTCCAATATGGCCTTAATATCTCTATTTGCATTCTCAACCTGCCCGGTAGTCTGAGGATGATACGGGACTCCCCCCCGGTGTTGTCCTTGCTTTTGAAGTAATCTCTGCATGGGTACGTTCCGGAAGTGTGTCCCCCTATCACTAATCACAATCCGTGGTACTCCAAATCTTGTGAACAATCTCTTTAGAAATCTTGTTACACTTCTTGCATCATTGTTCCGAAGTGCTTCTACTTCAACCCATTTGGAGACATAGTCCACTGCGATAAGGATATATTTGAAACCTTTGGAATCCGGAAATGGTCTTGCAAATTCTAGTCCCCATATATCAAAAATTTTGCACGCAAGTATGTAATTCTGCGGCATCTCATCTTTTCCAGTGATGTTCCTAGTTCGTTGACATCTGTCACAGTTTCTGACACATATTTGAGCATCCCGAAATATTGAGGGCCAGTAGAATCCTGCTTCAAGTTCTCTCCTAGCAGTTCGGTTAGCTGAGTGATGGCCCATTCGATGGTATTCTCCAAGGATCTCATGTCCTTCAGCCTCTGTTACACAACGACGAATTATTTGATCCGCGCACACTTTCCCCCTACAAGATAGTTAGCTACATCTGCATACCAAGGTGTGAGATAGAGACCCATCAGTTTTTCCTCTGGAAAATATTCATTCACTTCCCCAGTCATATCCTGTCCTTTCTCACACTCTAACCTTGATAAATAATCTGCTGCACTGTTTTCAACTCCTTTACTATCCACGATAGTCACATCAAATTCTTGCAATAGCAAAATCCATCTGATCAATCTTGGCTTTGCTTCTGGTTTAGACATAAGAAACCTGATAGCCGCATGATCGGTATGAATGATGACCTTTGACATTAAGAGATATGATCTAAATTTATCTAACATAAACACGGTTGCAAACAGTTCTTTCTCGGTCGTGTTATAAGTTTGCTGCGGTTTAGTCAACATTCGACTAGCATAGGCGATAGGCTGAAATTTCTTATCATTTTTCTGCCCTAGCACAACTCCAACAGCGAAATTGCTTGCGTCACACATCAACTCAAAGGGTTGATCCCATTTTGGTCCTACAAGGATTGGAGTATGTACCATGGCATCCTTTAAATTCTGGAATGCTTTCATTGCGTTCTTGTTTAATTCAAACACTGCGTCCTTCTCCAACAGTTTGGTCAACGGTTTTGTAATTTTTGAGAAGTCTTTAATAAATCTTCTATAAAATCCCACATGTCCCAAGAAACTTCTCAGAGATGTCACGTTGTGCGGTGGTGGTAAGGTTTCAATAATTGTTGTTTTAGCTCTGTCAACCCCAATTCCTTTTTTTGAAATTTTATGTCCAAGCACAATTCCTTCTGTGACCATATAATAGCATTATTCCCATGATAATGCTAGATTCATTTGCTGGCATCGTTTCAAAACTTTTTCCAAATTCCCAAGGCATTCTTCAAAAGTTTCCCCAAAAATTGTGAAATCGTCCATGAAAACTTCCATGAAATCGCCAATGAAATCTTCGAAAATAGCCAACATGCAACGCATGAAGGTGACAGGGGCGTTACAGAGACCAAATGGCATTCTTCTATAAGCAAATGTACCGAACGGACAAGTGAATGTTGTTTTCTCTTGATCCTCCAAGGCTACTGGAATTTGAAAGTATCCGCTCATTCCGTCCAAGAAACAGTAGTAACCGTACCCGCTTACTCTTTCAATCATTTGATCTATAAAAGGCAATGGAAAGTAGTCCTTGCGGGTGGCTTCGTTGAGCTTTCTATAGTCAATACAGACTCTCCATCCAGTTATTTTTCTTGTAGGAATCAGCTCCTTGTTATCATTCTCAGTGACTGTGATTCCTCCTTTCTTTGGTACTACATGAGTTGGACTGACCCATGTGTTGTCCGAAATAGGGTAGATCATGCCGACATCCATAAGTTTGATCAACTCGTTTTTCACGACTTCAAATGTGTTTGGGTTAAGTAGACGCTGCGGTTGCGCCACAGGTTTGGATCCTTCTTCCAATAGAATTTTATGTGTGCAAATGGCCGGATTAATCCCCTTCAAGTCAGTCATCTTCCAACCTATAGCTTCTTTGTTTCTTTTCAGCACTGTTATCAGTTGTTCTTTTTGTCTTTCTGAAAGATCTGTTGCAACAACAACTGGTAATTCTTTCCCTGTTCCTAAATAGGCATACTCAAGATGAGCAGGTAGAGGTTTTAATTCTCCTTCATGCATTATCTCATTGTCTTCTTTCCTGTTCTCATTTTCATCATCATATTCCTCCTTAAATTCATCAAATTCATCCCCGTCATTTCCAACCATTCCCTCCAAGACTTCACCAACAGAGTTTATATTCTCAACAAATTCAGAGACACAATCATTATTAAGCAAATTAAAACGATCGACCTCTCGGTGTAAAGCAATATATAAAGAATTAAGTTAATGCTCAAAAGTACTTTCATTATAATTCTTAGCACCTATGGGACATTCCCAATTAAAATCATGCCTCTTAGCTTTAGGTACTTCACACAGATAATCAATTTCATCATGCACATAATCAACAAAAAAGCATTTATCACCATCTAAAGGATATTTCATCATTTTAGTCACGTCGAAGCTAGCAGACTCGTCTCCTACACGGATAACGAGTTTGCCTTCTCCCACATCTATTAAAGCTCTAGCAGTCGCCAAGAATGGTCTGCCCAAGATGAGAGGAATCTCCACATCTGGGTCCATATCTAAGATTACAAAGTCCACTGTAAAAATAAATTTATCAACTCGAACTAAAACATCTTCCAATATACCCCTAGGGTATTTGGTGGATCGGTCAGCTAGTTGAATGCTCATGCGTGTGGGCTTAAGGGTTCCTAGATTCAATTGTCGATATAATGCAAAGGGCATTAGATTGATGCTAGCACCTAGGTCTGCCAAGGCTCTATTAAAAGTCATTCCTCCTATATTACAAGGTATAGTAAAGCTTCTAGGATCTTTTAATTTTCTAGGCACATCCTTATGTAATATAGCAGAACATTCCTCTCCTAGCACAACAGTAGCAGTTTCAGCTAATCTCTTTTTATTAGATAGAAGATCTTTAAGGAATTTGGCATACCTCGGCATTTCTCTTAGTGCATTGATGAATGGCATATCAACGTGTAATTGGCGTAGCATTTGTAGGAATTTGTCGTATTTGGCGTTGTCGATATCGGTGTGAAATCTCTGAGGGAACGGAAGTTTTGCTTTTGGCACAGGCGGTGGTTCTTGCATGACTTCTTTTCCTTTCCGAGAAGGTTGTGGTTGTATTTCTTCCTTCCTGAGTTCTTCTTCAAGTGCTTGTTTGGCTTGCGTTGAATTGGTGGTCTCTTCATTGTCCAGTCTTGGCTCTTCTGTTGGAATGGATTGCGGTGGAGGTGGAACAACGTCTGGCAGTGCTCTCCCGCTTCCCAGTGTTACGGCATTCACATCTGTTTCTCCCTGGGATTGGATCATTTCCATAATTTTCGCGAGTGTGCTCTCAACTGTGTGGAGCAGTGAAAGTGTCTCGTGGCGTAGTTCTTGAATTTCTCCAAGCATCTCTTTAGTAATGGTCTCTTTAAGTTTGGCATTCTCCTCCCTTGCTTCTTGGATGAAATCATTTAAACGTTGTTCGAGGGTGTTTGGTTGTTTTCAGGCGGAAGAGGCTGCTCTAAGGAAGTAGAAGAATAAGCAGGTGCATAGGATCCGTCCACGTCCTCACCACGCGTGTGACGCGGCGTGGAATTGTTCCAATGAGCTCCCACGCCGGCACACACGCGTGTGGATCTCGTGGCAGGATCACAGCTCGCAAAAATTTCAGGATTTTGATGTTTTGGCTCGTCGCAATGCATTGGAGGGTAATAAGAAGGTATCTCGTGAGTAGGATATCTCTGGGGTTGAAAATGTTGTGTAACGTACGCTTGTTCATGATAATAAATTGGTGGAGGAGGTAGTGAGTATGGGAAAGAAGGTGGGTAGGGAAAATGGTAGTTATGATGGTATTGAGGTGGTGGGTATGAAGGTTGGGGTGGTGAAGGATAGTAGGGACTTCTTCCGTATGGTATATGACTAAGATTGATCATTAGGGTGCGGTGGGTCCATGATTCTATCGAAGAATTCCTGCAATCAAATTTTTCAGGCAAAGAATCGGAGCACAAGAGGTAGCTCCTTTCACAGATTAGCTCAAATAGTGTGTGGTTGGGTGCGGAAGTGTAATTGGTAATAAAACAAGACAAAAGAAAAGAAAATAAACAAGTTATCCAAATGATTCAAGATAGTAAAACTTTAAATTCAACGTTTGCCATACCCGGCAACGGCGCCATTTTGAACGATGTTTGTATGGGTGAGTGGATGGTGAAGGTATGGAGGGTGTTAAAACGAAGAGTCATGAACTCCCCGAGTGTCGTATCTCTCGCGGATGACAAATTGGAGAATATACGGCTTTGCTACCTTGGTTTGTTTGAATAACGTTAAGATGGATCATGTGGATTTTGGTAAAAAGGAGATATTAAGAGGGCAAAGGTTAATGAAATAAAGAGGTAAACAAAGGGAAATAAAGGCGGATGGGGCTAATATGTCATGGAGATTGGTTCAAGCATAAGGTAGAGTGTTGATTTCTTTTCAGTTACGGTTGAAGGAGCTTGGAACATTGTCCTGAGTGGCGTCACACTCAAGCTCCCAATCCTCAGTCGATTGGGGAATTTTATCAAACACTTTGTCTACAAGTTCCCTCCGGATCTCATCTTCTCAGATTGAGATCGGGAGATGTGGGTAGTGGGCTACATCTCTTTGCGATATCTCGCCAAAGAGATGGTCCTATACTCTTGGAGAGATCGGGGCCCTCGATCTAACAAGATCATACAAAACATACAGACAAATTCAACATTCCACAAAGAAATCAAACTCATTCATCAAATTAGATCATGAACACCAATCATCCATTCAATCTAGCCCCTATCCTAGGGATTAGCCTCTCATAGGCTTTAGCAACATCAAAGCATCACAATAGAAAAGCATATCTACAATATCAATATATAAAGTAAACAACTTTAAGGAAAAATGAAAAGTAAGAGGAAGCCAAAGAGAAAACTAGTCTTTAATGAAAGAAGTTACCCAAAAGATCTTCGAAGCTATATATGGAGATCTAGTTCTCTTCTCCAAGGAGCTCCTCCTCCTTTCCTAATCCTTTCTAAACTTAACCTAAAAATGTATAATAGAAAATGTGACAAAAGACTCCCTAAACCTAGCTGAAATGTCCCTTAAATACTAAAACATCGCGCAGCTTTTTTGGTGCCGCCCCACGTCTGGCACACGCGTGTGGACTGGCGTGGACGGTTTCTGGAATATTTCCACGCCAGCTCACACGCGTGTGAGGCTCGTGGGCGTGGTTTCTTCATTTTCGTTTCCTTTTGTTGTTTCTGGTTTGGTCTTCGTGTGCTCCCATGTGGATTGATTCTTCCTTTCAATGATTTATGCTCCTTTTCGGTTGATTTCAGTCTTCATTCCTGTGTGAATTCTACAAAACACTCCACACAGAACTCATTTGCAATTTGTTAGTAAAATAGCATGTAAACACGTAATTGCACTCTCTAAGACTTATTTTTAGCAAGAAATCAACTTAATAAGTTATAGAAAAATAGGTACTTTTGGCGTCTATTAGTAGTATGCAAAATAGTATTTCTCTAGATTACACATTTCCTCCAAAATCAATAATCCTTCAAAATAAATATAACTTCATACCCTCTAAAATAAATATAACTTCACTCAATTGCATATACTAAGGTTTTCAAACCACAATTTCTCAAAGTAGGAGTTTCACCGAACTCTATAATAGTATAAATAAATATCACAAAATTATAGATTCTTGCATTACTCAAACCAATCCCAATTATGATAGATTTGGAAATCACTGTACTAGTCAACACAAAAATAAATATAATAGCAAATTTATCACACTTTGAACCAAAATATATTTTAAAAATAGTTTAAAGACACAATTATGATAAAGAGCACATTTGATAGGGCAAAGTAGTTTTGACGGACGTAGAAACTTACTTAAAAGTTAGGCTCTCAAAAGCTAAACGCATCCAATCCTAAGCTCACTATTAGGTACATCAAGAAGGAACTTGTGAACTAGTTAAACCCTTTATTCACAAACCCATACTATTGTTATCAAATAATTAGTCCTATTATTATCCCATCACCATATCGTCACTTGCTGACCATAACATTGTCATCTATAATTAATCCATAGTTAACTTATCGTAATCTACCAATCATCATAATGACTTCATCATCATTATCAAACTTTAATAACAATAGACCTTGTGGTCTGGTGGCACCCGGTGTCTCGATTTACACTCTCATGGATGATGGGAGTGGGTTCGAGCCTCAGTGGCGGCAACTGTTGACTCTTTGTGCTCCAGTAGCGCATAATTAAACTTTAATCATCACAATAACCCATCTTCCATCTTAGCCCATAATTAAACTTTAATCATTTCCTATCTTTTCTCTGTTTCGCACTCTCATTATCAACAACTCTAATCACTATAATAAGCAACATCATAATCACCCTAAATAATAGTTCCTCTCTTTGCTTCGTCCAAGATCTAATCCATCATAGCCCATAATTAAACTTTAATCATCACAATAATCCATCTTAGCCCATAATTAAACTTTAATCATCACAATCATTACCTATCTCTTCTCTGTTTCGCACTCTCATCATCAACAACTCTAATCACTATAATAAGCAACATCATAATCACCATAAATAATAGTTCCTCTCTCTGCTTCGTCCAAGGGTTCGCTGCCAGAATCTCACACCACCGTATGCCAAGCTGCCACGCCGAAGAGAGGGAGACCGCCGACCACCACTGTCTAGACCACCACTGTTATAATCGTCTACTGTTGTCGCGAAAGGAGAGGACGAGAAGTGAAGAGAGAAATCGAGAGTTTAGGGCTGCTGATTTGGGAATTTTTTATTTAGGAATGAACAATTGAGTGGAGAGTAATGTAGATATGTATATATTTATACTTATGGTATTTGGGGCACAAAAAAAATCAGATTTTATTATGTCTAAAATGCACTGTTTAGGCTAAAGTTTGGGTTAGGAATATCTTTGGACTTAGGAAATTAAAAACCATTTGGGCGAAGGGAATTTGATAGTATAAAATGACTTGGTAGGTTCGTCTCAAATAGACTTTTGGGTCAAAATTTTGATAAATAAATTTATCCTCTAAATAGAGCTTTTAAAACCATAAATAAATATATAAATATTTTGTACCAAATCATTTAAAATAAAGGGTATAAAATACTTAATTATACACTTGTATGACGAAAATTTATTGTAGGAAGTTAAATTACACATATAATTTTATTGTTAAAACTTAATAAAATGGGAGTATAGAATAATGATTTTGGGTAATAATATTAAGAGGTATAAAATAATTTATTTGAACTTTGAAACAAGAATAATTTGTTTTTGAAAGTATTCGAGTTAAAACATTTAGGATTGAAATAAAATGAATAAATAAATAAATAGATTACTTTTATTCTCAAGAATATTTTATTGAAATAATAATTATTTAAAATATCGGGGTGTTACACTCTAGTTGCCCATACTAGTACAGACTCAACCTGTAACACCCCGGCTCGGCTATACCGTACATCCGGAGTAGTTACCGCCACACCTAGACTGAACCCAGCCAAAACCAGACGGAGTTCACCCTAGGTGCACAGGCTAAGAAGACAATTGTTTCACACGCTTTCTACTTGACAAAAGCTTTACATATATATATTGCAGCGGAAAGATAGGAAGGTAGCTAGGTTAGCTACTACTATATATACAAGGGTCGACCCATTGGGTCCAAAAACAGGAAAGTTTAAGTAGTACANTGTTCATAAAAAGTTTTAGTCACCTAGGTTCACCAATTAACACAGAAAATTCCATTTTTGCCCTTGGCAGTGTGCTGTCCGGATTTTTCTTCTCTCTGGACCAGTTTTGGAAAACAATTTTGAAACCACACTTATACTACTCCAAAAATTATGAAATTTTATATGCAGCTTCTACACTTATATAACTACATGTATAAAATAAACTGGATCAAAATACCTTACCTAGTTTTCCCAAACATTCACGGAAGTTACTGCCAGAATCTACCCTGATTTTCCTTTCACTATTTTCACAACTATAAGCCTATATGGGCATAAATATGATATGTACATGCATTTACAGCCATTATCATGTATAAAAACATCTTCATAAAACTCCTAATCTCATCATTTACTATCAATCATCTAGTTTCAAATAACCTCAACCAAATAAAGGGATTCCTTACCTTCTTAGAAGCTTTAAAACCGAAGGAACTGTTGAAATCTTACTCCCAATATCCACCGAAGGTCCTAAACAATTTCCACCATAACCACAACATTTTCAAGCATTCTTAGCTTATGATTAAGTTCTAGAAAGAATTCTAATCCGTTAACCGAATGTTTACAAAGCTTACCTAGTGTTGAAGAGCTTGGTGAAGGTTTTTAGCTATGGGGCAATGGAGTCTTGAACAAGAATGAAGATGAAGATGAAGAATTGTACTCTCCCTCTCTCTTTCTTATTTTCGGCCAAAGCAAGAACAAAAGGGCAAGGGGAATAAACATGTTTAGACACTTAGTATTTTGAGGGGAATGTTTTGCATGGAAGAATTAAAATAGAATAAAATAATTGTGTATTTTTAAACTTATCAGTTGGGGTCCAAACAGATAAGTTTCGGTAGAAAATAATTTAAACAGGAATAATTTTGAAACCAAAAATTTATCTCAGACCGAAACTTGAAATTGGACTAGGTTCGGTACACCGCGGAATTTTAGCGATGAACGTTCAGAATGAATCTTTTACTGTTATGGGCTGATTTAATTGAATGGGAAATCCAATATTAATAATATGGTGTCTAGTAATCCATTTCCTAGGATAATCGGGTCCGAATACTAGTTCCCAAAATTTTACGGTTCGTGACCGGCACGAACGATCGCAACTTAATAACAACTATATTTCCTAAAAAATTTTCTTGAAGCCTCGAGGGACTAGTTCATGAATGTCATAGCCTAAGGAAATATTTTTTTTTCGAACCTTAGTCTTACGAAAATGCCGAGGGGTTACAGTCTACCCTCCTTAAAGAGAGTTTCGTCCCTGAAACTTCCTTCTTACACTGCACGGTCTCAAGTAGATTACTACTTACCTTCGCTTACACATTATAGGATTTTAGTATGCCTAGTGTTAGTACACAAGTTTATTTAAGCATATAGCAAGTAAATCAATCCTACACACCTGAGTCAAATAACTCTGGATAATGTTCCATCATAACGCTTTCCAACTCCCACGTGGCTTCCTCCGGGCTATGATTCGACCATTGGACCTTGACCATTTTAACTGATTTCCTTCTTGTATCTCGAGCCTTAGAGTCTAAGATCCGAATTGGCCTTTCTTCGTATTCCAACGAATCATCCATCTCCAATTCCTCAGGTTCCAATACATGGGATGTATCAGGTACATACCGCTTAAGTTGAGAAACATGAAATACATTATGCACCCGGTCCAGCTCGATGGGAAGAGCTAAACGGTATGCCAGATTTCCCACTCTTTCTAAAATCTCGTAGGGTCCTATAAATCGAGGGCTCAGTTTTCTTTTCTTTCCAAATCTTTTGACCCCTTTGGTGGGTGAGACTTTCAGTAATACTTTCTCTCCCACTTGGTACTCCATGGATTGTCGCTTTAGATCGGCATAAGATTTTTGGCGATCCTGTGCGATTTTCATCCTCCCCTTAATCACTTTGATTGCCTCAATAGTTTCTTGTAAGTACTGAGGTCCAAGAATAACAACATCACTTTTGTCGCTCCAACATAATGGACTCCGACATTTCTGTCCATATAATGCTTCGTAAGGAGCCATTCTTATAGTGGCATGGTAGCTGTTGTTGTATGAGAATTCAATTAGATCTAACTGCTCATCCCACGAGCCCTGGAAGTTGAGTGCACAACCTCTAAGCATATCTTCCAAGGTTTGGATTGTTCGTTCCGTTTGACCATCAGTGGCAGGATGAAAGGCAGTGCTCATCTTGAGTTGCGTACCCATGGCTACTTGTAAAGTTTCCCAAAATCTCGATAGAAACCGTGAATCTCGGTCCGAGATAATATCNTAATTGAGAGACGTGAAACACATTATGTACTCTGTCCAGTTCAAAGGGTAGAGCCAATCGGTATGCCAAATTCCCCACTCTCTCCAAAATCTCATAGGGTCCTATAAATCGAGGACTTAGTTTCCCCTTCTTTCCAAATCTTTTGACCCCTTTGGTGGGTGAGACTTTCAATAATACTTTCTCTCCCACTTGGTACTCCATGGATTGTTGCTTTAGATCAGCATAAGACTTTTGGCGATCTTGTGCGATTTTCATTCTTCCTTGAATCACCTTGATAGCTTCCATGGTTTCTTGTAAGTATTGGGGTCCAAGAATAACAGCATCACTCTTATCGTTCCAACATAGTGGGCTTCGACACTTCTGTCCATATAATGCTTCGTAAGGAGCCATTCTTATAGTGGCATGATAGCTGTTGTTGTACGAGAACTCAATTAGATCCAACTACTCATCCCACGAGCCCTGAAAGTCGAGTGCACAACCTCTGAGCATATCCTCCAAGGTTTGGATTGTTCGTTCCGTCTGACCATCAGTAGCCGGATGAAAGGCAGTGCTCATCTTAAGTTGTGTACCCATAGCTGCCTGTAATGTTTCCCAAAATCTTGATAGGAATCGTGAATCTCGGTCGGAAATAATATCGCGTGCTATCCCGTGATACTTAACCACATACTTGATGTAGGCTTTTGCCATTTTCTCCATTGACCAAGTTTTGTTCATTGGAATAAATCTTGCTGTCTTGGTTAACCGATCAACAACAACCCACACTTGGTCATTTCCAGCTCTTGTCCTTGGTAATCCTCCCACAAAGTCCATGGAGATTGAGTCCCACTTCCATTGAGGAATCTCCAACGGTTGTAGCAACCCTTTCGGCTTACTTCTCTCTGCTTTAACCTTTTGGCAATTCAAACATCTAGCAACAAATTCCGCAATATCCTTCTTCATGCCCATCCACCAGAAATGTTGTCTCAGATCCTTGTACAGTTTGTCTCCTCCTGGATGAACAGAATAAGGTGTGTTGTGACCTTCTTTCATTAATTGGTTCATTAATTCCTTACAACTAGCAGGTATGATCCATCTGCCTTTGAATCTCATGCTCCTATCCGAGTGCAATTCAAATGGACCCTGTTTTCCATCCACCATTTTCTCTTTGATGTTCGTTATCCAGTCATCCTCCCCTTGGGCTTGTTTGATCTCTTCAAAGAGGGCTGGAGTGACCGTTAGATAATATAGTTTCATCTCTTGGTCTGTCTAGCCACACATTGTTATCTCCAGATTGAGTTTCTGAAAATCCTTGCATAATTGTTCGGGTAATACCCAGAGAGCGTGATTTGGCTTTCGGCTCAAAGCGTCTGCTACCTTGTTTGCTTTACCCTCTTGGTATTGGATTTCCAGATCGTAGTCCTTGATTAACTCCAACCATCTCCTCTGTCTTAAGTTAAGATCCCTTTGAGTGAAGATGTACTTCAAACTCTGATGATCCGTAAAGATCTTGCAAGTGATTCCATAAAGATAATGTCGCCAGATTTTTAGGGCAAACACCACAGCTGCTAGTTCCAGATCGTGGGTTGGATAGTTAGCCTCATGTGGTTTTAGTTGACGAGATGCGTAAGCTATTATCCTTCCATGTTGCATCAAGACACATCCCAGTCCCTTGTGAGACGCATCTGTGTATAACTCATAGCCCTCCGTCCCCACGGGTAAGGTTAACACTAGGGCAGTTGTTAACATCTTCTTGAGTTCCTGAAACGCATGCTCGCATTCTCCACTCCAACTGTATTTGGTAGTCTTCTTGAGCAGATTGGTCAATGGTCTTGCTATTTTCGAGAAATCCTGGACAAATCTCCTGT
>NXFB01000756.1:0-15277 GCA_002525835.2 Ipomoea batatas
GTTACTCTTTTTATATTCCCATGATCCTTGATTTAGGGAATAAGACCGACTTTGGATTGGTGCACTTTCTATCCGTTTGTTGTGCAAATCTGACGTGGCATCTACTTCCGGTAGATCCCATAACATTCTGTAGGCACCTTCCTTTATCTCCATGATATTCTTCTTCTCCAAACTTAGATTAATTTAATCCAAGCTTCCTTTACTGCCGTTCTGCCCTATAGAGAAATATCGAGACCTAATTTGGTGTCTTGCCTGATTGATGTTTCGAATCCATGTCTCGAACTGGATTGATGTCTCGAGAGACTCTATCTCTCGAACTCTGCTGGTGTCTCGAGACTTAGTTGATGTCTCGCAGACCCTTATTCCTCCAGTGTAGTCTCGTGCCTTCTTCTGATCTGACTATGGACTTACAACACGAAAACATCTAAAAATGTTCAATCAAGTTTACCTTAAGCTTAAATATTTTCCGAGTTGAGCTCAAAGTTACCCGGTTATATTTTCGCTCTTAGTTTAATTGTCGAACTTACAAGATTCCTATCTTTCGAGACTTAGGGGATTCTGATTTACATTTGGTATCATCAAAACTTATTACATTATGTTCCTAACATCTTAAACATTCAAAAACATTCAAAATCATGCTAGGCAAGGTAAACTAAATTTCACATTCAAGCTCTTCCAAACTCATGAATATTCAAGGATAAAAGTTAAAGAAGATGAAAAATTACCTTGATGTTGATGTATAATGCTCTTTAATGGTAAAAAGTGAAAAGTGTGTTCAAACCTTTGAGTTGGGTTCTTCCTTGCGTGGAGAAGAGAAGAGAAAACAAGTTTTGGGAGTAAAATAGGGTGGAAAGGCCGAGCAAAGGTTTTATACCCGTAGAGTCCTTCCACGCCGGTCACACGCGTGTGCCCGCTCGTGGAGGCTCTCTGCCTCGCTCCCACGCCGGGCAACACGCGTGTGCTCGTGCGTGGGGGCTCTCTGTTTTGTTCCCACGCACGATTGCACTCGTGTGAGCCTCGTGGAGGTCTACCGCATCGTTTTCTTCTGAATTTTGGCTTTCCCTTCCATACCTATATCCAATTTAAGCTCTTCCAAAGCAATTTCTAGTCTCGAATCCTACAAATTAGTCCTCAAAACATGGTTCCAAATGATTGTGGCAATTTATTAGAATAAAAACATTAAAATGAAAGTACTGTAATAAAAGAAAGCATTTTATTAAAATTTTGGGTTGCCTCCCAAGCAGCGCCACGGTTTACGTCCTTGGCTAGACGCATCATACCTTGGTTTTGATTCAACCATATTCTTTGGTAGTGGGTAAAAAGCATTTTGGTACCCACATGTTCTTCCAGGTAAGCTTATCATTCCTCTTCTTCGGTTTTGGTTTCGTTTTTGGTTTGATCTTTGCCCTTTTCCTTGTCATCAGCTCCTTCTTTTGCTTTTTCTTTGTCAACCTTCTTGGTTTGTCCTTCGAATCTCAGGGTGATTTCTCCTGAACTAACATCTATTCGTGCATGACAAGTAGTCAGAAATGGTCTTCCAAGAATTAAGGATTCATGGGGATCATCATCTCCCATCTTACAGAAAATAAAATCGACAGGCACAAGAAATTTCCCTATTCTTACTATAACATCTTCCGTCAAGCATTCAAGATACCGGGTGGTTCCGTCAGCTAAACGTAGAGTCAGCCTTGTCAGTTTCAAGCATGGTAGATTCAATTTTTCAAAAAGATTTAAAGACATGACATTGATATAAGCACCAAGATCAGCAAGAGCGTTTCTAGGTTCCATGTTCTGTATAGAGCATGGAATCAATAAAGCTCCAGGGTCACCCTTCTTTCTGGGGTTTCCCTCAGTCAAACAAGCCGAAGATTCTTGGCTTAAACATGTAAAATTGTCACTAATGTCATTCTTAAACAACTCACAACATTCTTCACTATTAAATAATTTTCGAATAAAAGCTTTAAATTTACCTTCTCGAGCTGTTTCTTTTCCTTCTGAGCTGTTGATGTTGTCTCTTGGTAGTTCCTTTTCTTTCGGGCATTCTTCCGAAGTGGTTTCCTTTTTGCGTTCCTTCATGGATATGGTGCATGCACTACTTGCATTTTTCAACTCAAGATTAAGACTACAAGAGGTAGTCTTGTCCTTTCGGTCATCTACCTTACATTGGCAAGTTCCGCAGATAGCATCAATTGGATCACATTTATCATGTGTTTCTTCTTGGGTATCAATGGCGTTGACTCTCTCCTTTGGGTTATTTTCAGTGTTGCTCAGGAGTTGTCCGTAGTGTCGATCTGACATCATCTTAAACATCTGAGATATTTGATTCTCGATTGTCTTAAGTGTAGCCTTCGATTCTTGACGAAGACTAGAAATTTCTTGCCTAATCTCTTGAGTAATTTCTTGTTTCAGATTTGCCCGATCGTTTTTGAGTTCCATGATCGTCCTTGTAAGCCTTTCATCTACCTCACGGATGTCATCCCTTCTTTGTTGAGTAAAAATCAAGCTGAGAGTCATATTGCGACCTGAACTGAGTCATCTGATTTCCATTTCCTTGGTTTTGCTTTTACATCAGTCTGTTTTTATCAGTCTGTCCATATGCTGGCTTCTGTCCATAATTGTATTGTCTTTGAGCTTGATATCCATCTTATGGTTATTGTTCCAACCCTCTCCCTGTTTCCAATTGTTGTTTGATCTTTGGTTTTGTCCATAAGCATTGAAGTTGGAGTTCCTTTGATAGTCTACAGCCTCGACTTGTTCAGATGCGGACGTAGAAGTACAAATATTAGTGTCATGAGGTCCTCCACAGATATTACAATAAAGTGCCAATGCCATACAAGGCTTTGGTTTTCCTTCCATCTTTTCAACCATAGCCTGTAGCTTCTTGATTTCGTGATTCATTGCTTCGATTTTGGCCTCACTTGCCACTCGATTATAAACTTCATAAATTCCTCCATGATCTCCTCGTAGTTCATACCAACTAGATGTATTTTTAGATATTCTTTTGATTAATTCCTCAGCCTCTTGCAAAGTTAAAGAGACAAAGGCGCCGCTGGAGGATGAGTCAAGTGACATCTTTCCTTCATCTGTCAACCCTCCATAGAATGAGCTAATCATGTCCCATGGGTGCATCAGATCCTGTGGGCATTGTCTTTTAAGAACTTTAAATCTTCGCCAAGCCTCTCCCAAACTTTCGAATTTTCGTTGCTTGAATTCCTGTATAAGCCTTCTAATCCTCATTGTTGGGCGTCGGCAAGGTTGCCGAGTTCAGCCCCTGCTCGATTCGAGACGTGGCGCTGTGGCTTACCATGGAGGGATGTGGTTAAATGGTTAATGTCCACCTACCTATCACCAATTGGTTTTAAGTAGGATATGACAACCAGATAGCCAAAGAGCTCTGTGGTTAAGCGTTCTTGACTTCCTGTAGTCACGGGATGGGTGACCCCCTGGGAAGTAAGCATAGTGCAGCGCTGAGATCCATCAATTGGTATCAGAGCCGAGGTCACGGGTTCGAATCGATGGCGAGGCGAAAGCCGAGTCCAGTCCCAGGTGGGATGTGGGCGTAGGTCAGGCGGACCGAGTCAAGCATGCTGCATAGCTGGGCTTGGTGATCAAAGGTTGATGCAGGTGCTGGGAGGGCCGAGTTCAGCCCATGCTCGATTCGAGACGTGGCGCTGTTGTGACACCCCAACCTTACACAAGCTGTGATAGATAAAACTCAACACAACAGCTGCCTATCTCAACTAAAAGCATAACATAGCGGAAGCGAATTTAAAACTTAAGGGGCATCATGCCACATCTAGGTAAGATAAACACGGCCTAGATGCACAGGCTAACCAAAGAAAAGTAACTGCATAGATAAAATCCTCAAATCTGTCTCAAACATCCAAACAACTAGTCAAGAGTATATGAAATCTCAAATGGCTCACAGGCCCGAAACACAAAGTCTAAACAACATAAGCTAAGTCTAAGCATCATCATAACGGTAGGCTCTAACGCGCTCGCGCTTAGACTTACTCCATACCTGGAAAACACACAAAGAACCATTAGCAAAAGACTGCTAAGCAACCACCATTCACACCCGCAAGGAAGTATAGATATACATAAGCTTGTAAATAGGTTTAGACACCCATATAGAATATAAACACCAACAAACTGTTCAATAGTTCAAAACGGATACTCAACAACAATAAACTGAACAAATCATAAACCAAGACTCATCCAAACGAAGCCAATATCAAATAACGAGAGTGCAATACAACGAATCCATAAGCAAGATACGAACTGAACAACAACCAAAAAGGAACCAACCAACCTACAAGTCAAAACTGGAGCGTCTGGAGTATAGCAGGGAGCATACGGGTCACCATCTGATAGGTACTGTACATAGTCGTCATAATCAAAAACGGGGAACATAAACTCAGATGGTTCAGAGTCCTCGGGGCTGCATGAGCCCACATGATGCTGTGTATATGGTGAGTGTGAATGTGAAGGGTGTAGGTGGTAAAACGAAGAGTTAAACTCCCCGAGTGTCGTGTCTCTCAAGGATGGCGAATGGGAACCGAATGGGTGTGATGGCATCTAAGATGTTGAAGGAAAAGAGTTACGGGAATAGCTAGGAGTTGGATTCATTGGTAAGGGAAAGGTTGATAAAGGTTGTGTATAGTAAAGAAAAGTAAAGTGGAGATTGGGGCTTTGGGCTTTTCTATGTGGTTTATCTTTTGATGGTTTTATGAATGCAAACTGTGGAATAGACTAGGGAGTTCATGGCACACTACCAAGTGGCGTCACACTTTGGACTCCCACATCCTCATTCGGTTGGGGCATTTAATCAAACACTTTGTCTACCACTCCTCTCGGATCTTGTTCTTTCGAACTAAGAGCGGAGATGTGGGTGAGTGAGACTTGTGAGTGGCCGCTATCGCACACACACTCACTTCTTATGAGTTTGCTACCTAATGTGGCCACAAAAGGCACAAAGCTTGAAGAACATCATCCACACAAGTTCAACATCCAACAAGCAAGCAATTCACAAATTATAACAATAATATTAAACATCCACATAGATCTACGATGGGGCCACCAATCCCCTTTCTAATCTACTCTAACATAATAAGAAACAAGAAAGGGAAAGGAAATTCAAAGAAACAAGTAATAGATTAGAAATTAAAGAGAATGGTTACCACCCCTTGGAAAAGGGGGCCTTACAACCTTGATCTTGAATCCCAATCTTCATTCTTGCCCTTAATTTACTCTATCTATGAAATGAAAGGAATTTTCCCCCAAGAGGGCAGAAAACCCTCTAGATCTAACTATCCTATTCTATCAATTTTCTGATCTAAAAGCTCCTCCTCCCTAGGTTTTGGATAAAAGGGATTTATATAGGTGACAAAGAAAAGGGACAATTTTCCCAAAATAACCCTTGGCCCGACCACGAGTGCTCACACGCGTGTGAGTGGCGTGGGGACTCTCTGCAATGATTCCACGCCCCCTCACACGCGTGTGACTGGGCGTGGGGCGTTACTGCATGTTGGCTTGTCCATCATTTTGCTCCATTTTAGCTTCAAATCCCTTTCCAACCTGTGAAATGCTTCAAAACCCTTTCTGGAAATGTTGTTACAGGAAACTAATCGCATTTGAGTTGAAACGCATGCAATTGTTGTAAATGGATGCCAAAACGATGCGATTTTAATCTAATAAAGACCCCTTAAAAGCGCTATCCTTGGTGCTTATCAAACTTTCCACACTTAAACCTTGCTTGTCCTCAAGCAAGCATACTTTTCTAAGCCCTAATCATGTAAGCACCAAGGATAGTTCTTTCTTTCACGGTTAACCAATCAAGTGATGTGTAGGTGTTCGGAGTTGAGCGGGTGAAATCCCCTACACTATCTACCAAGACTGCTAAACTCGTGCCAACAAAATGTAAGAAATATGCTAAGGAAGTCAAGTCTCAGGAGATATAACATAATAAGTCTTATTCACACCTTCAAGCATGCAAGTGACAAAATGGTTTCACCTTGTATTTTCTAGGGGCCTCTAGCCGATCCGACTAGTGGGAACGATGCTCACACCCTAGCCAACTTTCTCCTAACGCCAAAGCCCCTTTACATTAAGATAAGTGAGGCAGGGACATGGACCGCTCATCGCCATGGCGTGGGCGATCACTCTATTTTCTCACCTCCTAGGATAACGGCATCGGACTACCCGACTTCACATGGAGATCCATGTTTTTTCAAAGGTCAGTGCAATGGGTGCCCGAATCCTAGCGAGGCGGCTCACCTCCTCTCAATTTTCTCTTCTCCTAGGAACATTTTAAAGTGGACAATCGACTCCAGATATAGCATTCGAAGACTATGGTTGAACACTTCCTAGCGAGAAGGCTTCCCTCAAATTTTATCTCTGGGAGCGGCCCTTTTTAAAGCCTTTATTCACGCTTCACCATATCAACCCCTCATGCCTTTTTCTAGGGATTAGGGATTGTTTTCACTCAAAGCTCACTTAGGCTCTCCTTTTGCCCCATGTCCTGCTAGATTAGTTCAATTTCTGGGCTTCGCAATTCTTATCTTTCTAAAGCTCAAGGGATTTACACTCCCACTTCGAGTGATCCTTGACTAAGGTCCAAACAAAATACAAGGTGAAGGCATGCAAGCACTCATAAAAATTTTCAATTTTGTGGGTCAATTGTGCAAATTGGTGCAAAGTGTAACTTTCCAAAGCATATTTAAGACATTAAATTTTTGGCACAAGGTTAGGAGCCCTCCTAGATAGTATTGACAATAACACCCTCGAGGTTCCTATACCTTATCACTTAATCACTTAACTGTTTCAAGAAGCAAAAAGCATACACCCTTTCCACACTTAGAAATGAACATCATCCTCGATGTTTCCATAAGGAACGGAGGAAAAAGGATATATGTTTAAGGGTTCTACACATGCCTCTTTTCCACACTTAAAAGTGTGAATTGGGCTAAATAGTTATAACAAACAAACTACATCTATCACAACAATTTCATCCAGCTCTTCATTTGCGATTCTAGAAAATAAAGTATACTAAAACAGGGCATTGAATTAGGATAAAAGAAATACTTACAATTTGTATCCTTAGAAAAGTTTTGCAATTTGAGTTTGCCCTTTCAAGATTGGTCTTCATGGTTGTTGGTGGAGTGGTCCTCTCTTCTTTTATTTGTGGGTTGCCTCCCATAAGCACCACGTTTAACGTCTTTGGCTAGACGAAACGTGCATGATAAAACATAAACAGAATCGCAGGTAAAGTTATAAACAGAAAATAAAAAGATTGTCCACAATCAATTGTTCAGAGTTATCAGTTCACAAGTCATCATCATTAAGATTTGTCTTTTCATGTTCTTCAGTTTCTTCTTTCCTTTATGCTCTCCTGATTTCCTTGATCTCCTTTGAAATTTCATCCAACTTTTGCATCTGCTCCAAGTGCAATTGGTGAATACATTGAAGAGTCTAGCGGCGAGTACATTTCTAAAAGAGATTGCGAGTTGAACGACGTCGGAGAAGGAGTGAATCCTGGGGACGTCAAGGGCGAGGTTGTGTGATCATCCGCCATCTCCTCATCTATTCTTGTTCGCGCTAGCTGTCTCAGATGAAGTTTTGCAATGTCCTCGGGTGATAAAGGAACTACATGCGCTCCTTGAAGTTGATGTTTGAACCAATTCATTTTCATCTGATTGCCCAAGGAAATGCATAGCCTAGTCACCAAGGGGCCTATGAAGATTGCCCTAGCTGACTCTTGCTGTTGTGCCACGAGCAAGTTTCTGCAAATTGCACTCATGTTCACAGAGTTTCCGGTGTCCATGCTCCAAAGCATAAATAGTTCCGCCTTTGAGACCCGGTCGTAAGTCTCAGGCCTTCCTTCCCAAGAATGAGTGATTACTTTCCACAAAACCTTTAAATCTTCCCTCACAACCTGAGAAATTCTCACTCTCGACCCCTCCCAGTCGACTCCTTGCCTTGCAATTTTTTACCAATATGTTCTTGGTATATCTCGGTCTCCAAAGTAATGTACGTCTTAGTCTCCTGTACCAGTGCTTTGATTGATCTTCCTCATTATAAAATCCAAGGAGAACTCCCAATTGGTTGGCCGAGATATTGTAGTCTTGGTTGAAGAGTCTAAACTGGATGGTGGGGTTGTAGAGATTCCCAGCCATTCCATCAACTTTCAGGCTTGCGATGAACTCATGTACTAGAGGGATAAAAGTATCATGTCTCCAGCTTAGTAGGTTGTTCCAATACGGCTCTGCAATCAACCTCTCTAGTCCATATTTGCACTCATAATCTTCCAGCACTCTCAAATCCACATACCTCCATTGCACAATAGGGTAGTTTAACAATTGCCTATACCGACCCAACATTTTAGCAGTCATCAGCAGAATTTGCCTTCCAGTGGGTACTTCTATGTAACGCTTGTTAGTGTCCCTGGCATTGTTTTCACTTGCGGAAGCTTTCCCTCTCTGGAGCCTTTGAGCAATCTGTTGTGCAAGCTCATATTGCGAAGACATCTTTTCCTATATAACAGGTAAGCAAAGCAACACAAGGAAAAATACTTGCCAAACTTAAATATTGATCATGAACAATATTGCACATATCTTAAAAAGAAATCATAAAAATTCAATGCATGCAACCATCATTTTGATATCCTTCAACAATTCTATCCTCTACATGCAAGAATTAGCTCATAACATTCCACACTCATTTCATAGTCAAAAGGTTAACACATGGTCAACTTCATCTTCTACCTCTAGACTAGCTCAAGGTTGAAAAATGAAAGTTTCATGAAAGTTAAAATTGGACCATCTAACTAGTAGAATATAGCAATGTGGTGCCTAAAGAGTACGAAAGTTGCAAACTTTACCTATCATGCTTACTATATCAACAAGGATCTCATCATGACAAGAGAAAACCCAAATCAAGCAATTTCAAGATCTCGTCACAAAGAGATGTTAAAACATGAAATTTCTAGTCTATAGAAGCAATGTAGGCTTAATATAAGTCTATTAAGTCATCTTATAACAATATATCTCAAGAAAAATGTCATACAAGAAAAACCCATGGATATATTCTTCAAAATAGAACAAGTTCTTCATTAAACAAATGAATAGCAAGGAAGAGTATGTTGATACCTTAGAAATGACTTAGAATCTTTGAGAAAAGTTGAAAGACTTGGAAGGAAATGCTTAGAAAGTGTATATTTTCAGCTTGGGAAAGTTTTTGCTCGTGGTGGGGAAAAAATGTAGCAAGGAAAGGGTTTTAAACCACTTCGCGCGAAAATCCGTGAAAAGTTCTGGTGCCCGTTCACGCACGATACCACGCGTGGTGGTGGGCGTGGGAGCTCTCTGGTCAGTTCCCACGCCTGCTCACACGCGTGTGAGCGGTCGTGAAGGCTCTCTGGAAATTTTCCACTCCTAGCTACACGCGTGGTGGTGGCGTGGAGGTGTGTTGTGTGTAAGCCTACCTCGGTTTCCCTTTCTCTCTTGGTTAGCGATGATGTTTGTCGATTGATTGTGGGCAATTTATAACTCTCGGCTGTTGAATCTGTACTTGTTAGTTCAACAAAGGTTATAGAAATATTATTTGAAATAAAACTAAGCAAAACATATTATAAAAAGTAAGAAAAATTTCGAGAAAAAGTAAGATAACATTGGGACTGCCTCCCAAGTGCGCCATGGTTTAATGTCTCCTGGCCAGACGTAATGTGGCCTATCCTTCGAGGCACACAGATTTAGGGACCTTACCAAGCATCCCATGAACCTTCGCTTCAAGGAATGTCCCAAGGTGGGAAACATCCTTGAATTCCCACAAAGATAAAGGAAGAACAGTGTACGTTAATGAAAGATTTTTAAGCTCAAACACCCTTCTTAATTCTTCTAGGATGGCGTCTACTTCCTTTCTTTTTTTCTCTCTTTTCCCCGTAAAGATTTTTTCATTTGTTTCTAACCATATCTCCTCACTCCCTTCCTCATTTTCAAATGTAGTCAAGTCTCTCCACTCAACTTTTTCCGTGAAAATCCCATCATTTTCTATCATCCCTTCCTCACCTTCCCTTCTCTCATCTTCCCAAAAATTACTCTCACTCTCACAAGAGTGGAACGAAGCATCATCCCCCTCACTCATCAACTCACTTTCACCAAGACAAAGGATTCATCTTCTAAAAAGTTAAAGCAATCATACTCATAATCAAACAAAAGAGAATCCTTACAATCATAAGTCAATAAATCAAAATTTTTCATGGAATCATCCTCCCGAAATTTAAAGCAATCATAATCACATGTAGTGGAAATATTAATGCAAAGGAAGTCATCCACACAAGTGTCAAGGGTGTTTTCAAAAAGAGCATAAGGATTTTCAAGAAGATTAGCACAAGAAAGATTAGGAATTTTACCAAATGTTGGCTCTTCATCTTCCCACACTACTTCGATGTCATTGTCCTCACTCTCCATCTCTGCCTCCTTTTGATTTTCCAATTCGAAGATTGGAACTTCTTCAAGCACCGGGGCGTAACAATCCTCTACTCCTTCGAAACTCTCCTCTTCCTTACCATTTTGCGCTTTTTCAACCTCTTGTGCAATCCTTGGATGAGCTTCCAAAGTGGGGATGTCATCCACGATGGTAGAGTTAGCTCGGGACTCGTTCATTTTCATGAGCTCCTCCATCATAGATAGCATCTTCGTTTCAACTTCTTCTAGTGGAAGTCCTTCCTCCTGGAGGGTAGCGAGATATTCCTTTAGTTCGCTTTTAATTTCAGCTTTTAGTTTGGCCGTATCCTCCTTGGCCATCCTTGTACATTCGTCTATTTTTGCTTTTAAAATTTCAATTTCGTTCGATGCTAGTGGGATATAATCACAAGGATTTGTATGGGTATTGTAATGGGAAGAGGGTGGTGTTTCAAAGAAATGGGTAGTATTGTTTTCTTTGTGAATTTGTGATGGAGGTGTGTAGTAGGTGTTTAGATGGGAATTGGGGAATGAATTTGACTCGGGAGTATAGCTTGGGTCGAGTTGTTTCATTATTAGCACAAGCTTACACTCTATGTTTTGGGATATTTCTTTGGAGCTTAGTGAGTCAATTTCTTGAAAATTGGGTGGTTGTGAAGGGTAATTTTCTTGGAAAGGTGGAAATGGTGTTTCAAATGGGTATGGTTGGTGATTGGGTGTATGAAATGAATATGAATATGGAGGTGGTAATTGTTGGTGGAAATGGGTAAGGGTATGGAGTTGGGTAATGGTATGTGAGTGGAGGGGGGTAATAGGGATATGGTTGGGGTTGAGGATTTGTATAGGATTGTCCTCCATGATGTGGGTAATCATGGGGATTCATTTTAGATCTCTTTGGCAAGCTTCAATCGATTTGATAGAGAAAAATTTCCTGCACAATAGCTTAGCCAACAACAAATAACTTTGCAACTAAAAGTAGTTGCAAGTGAGCACAAGATATTCAATATAATAGAAGCTCACTTCTTCAAGAAAAATAATATAAGTAAGAAAACAAAACAAAAATAAAAAGAAAGCAATTCAAGAACTCTTAAAATTCTAGTTCTAAGATGTCAACACTATTCGAAACCGTTTGCCATCCCCGGCAACGGCGCCAATTTGATGTTGTGTATATGGTGAGTGTGAATGTGAAGGGTGTAGGTGGTAAAACGAATAGTTAAACTCCCCGAGTGTCGTGTCTCTCAAGGATGGATAATGGGAACCGAATGGGTGTGATGGCATCTAAGATGTTGAAGGAAAAGAGTTACGGGAATAGCTAGGAGTTGGATTCATTGGTAAGGGAAAGGTTGATAAAGGTTGTGTATAGTAAAGAAAAGTAAAGTGGAGATTGGGGCTTTGGGCTTTTCTATGTGGTTTATCTTTGGATGGTTTTATGAATGCAAACTGTGGAATAGACTAGGGAGTTCATGGCACACTACCAAGTGGCGTCACACTTTGGACTCCCACATCCTCATTCGGTTGGGGCATTTAATCAAACACTTTGTCTACCACTCCTCTCGGATCTTGTTCTTTCGAACTAAGAGCGGAGATGTGGGTGAGTGAGACTCGTGAGTGGCCGCTATCGCGCACACACTCACTTCCTTTGAGTTTGCTACCTAATGTGGCCACAAAAGGCACAAAGCTTGAAGAACATCATCCACACAAGTTCAACATCCAACAAGCAAGTAATTCACAAATTATAACAATAATATTAAACATCCACATAGATCTACCATGGGGCCACCAATCCCCTTTCTAATCTACTCTAACATAATAAGAAACAAGAAAGGGAAAGGAAATTCAAAGAAACAAGTAATAGATTAGAAATTAAAGAGAATGGTTACCACCCCTTGGAAAAGGGGGCCTTATAACCTTGATCTTGAATCCCAATCTTCCTTCTTGCCCTTAATCTACTCTATCTATGAAATGAAAGGAATTTTCCCCCAAGAGGGGAGAAAACCCTCTAGATCTAACTATCCTATTCTATCAATTTTCTGATCTAAAAGCTCCTCCTCCCTAGGTTTTGGACAAAAGGGATTTATATAGGTGACAAAGAAAATGGACAATTTTCCCAAAATAACCCTTGGCCCGACCACGAGTGCTCACACGCGTGTGAGTGGCGTGGGGGCTCTCTGGAATGATTCCACGCCCCCTCACACACTTGTGACTGGGCGTGGGGCGTTACTGCATGTTGGCTTGTCCATCATTTTGCTCCATTTTAGCTTCAAATCCCTTTCCAACCTGTGAAATGCTTCAAAACCCTTTCTGTAAATGTTGTTAGAGAAAATTAATCGCATTTGAGCTGAAACGCATGCAATTGTTGTAAATGGATGCCAAAACGATGCGATTTTAATCTAATAAAGACCCCTTAAAAGTGCTATCCTTGGTGCTTATCACCACACTAGATTGCATCTGATAAAAATCACAATGAAGTGTAGTTAGCACGACGGCTAAGTAAGGAAATCCATTGTCACTCGCAAGTAAACAAAGGTTTTGGAAATATAATAATAATAATACTTTAAGAATTGTAAGCTTTACCCATAATCGAAATCTACCTACGACCAGATTAACAACAAAGAAAGTATCGTATAGTATAAGAGTGGCATCAGCATATAACACTTTCATTTCCGAGAATTTCCATTATTTAACTCAAAATAGAGAGTTCAACAACACACACACTTTACTGTTCAAGACTCGTGACATTTTATTCTTCGACATAGTTACGGAGTAACTAGATTTTCATAGTTAGTAAAATTTACTTAGTTTCCCCCTGGATAAGTGTATGGTATTCTCGGAATATTTTCAAGAACCTCGGGCCACGGCACTCATGCCTCCCGCAGGTCAAACATTTCAACAACTTCAGGTCGTGGCTCACAAGCCTCCCGCAAGTCGAACATCTCAATAACTTCCGGGCCATGGCTCACAGGCCTCCCACAAGTCAAACATCTCAATAACTTCGGGCCACGGCTCGCAAGCCTCCCGCAAGTCAAACATCTCAATAACTTCGGGCCACGGCTCGCAAGCCTCCCGCAAGTCAAACATCTCAATAACTTCCGGGTCACGGCTCACAAGCACTACAAAAAAACACCTGAATAGCGACGGACAAATTCCGTCGCTAAAGCGTTTAGCGACGGATTAGCGACGGAATTTGTCCGTAGCTAAAAGTGGCGTCGCTAAAATTTTGCGACACAATTTTTTTCCGTCGTTAAATTTTGCGACGGATTTTTCCGTCACTAGAATTAAAATATCCGTCGCTAATTTCCTCTCCGCGACGTTTTGAATGACAAAATTTGAAAGGAAATAGCGACATAAAATTCCGTCGCTAAATTTAGAGACGAGTATTCCGTCACTAAGGTCCGTCGCTATATTTAACGTTTCCGTAGCTAATTTATTTTTGTATGTGCCATTTAGCTACCGCTAAGAGACGGAAATATCCGTTGCTAAATTGACTAGGAAAATTTCCGTCGTTATTTCGTTGTTATTCTTTATTGTTAGAAAGTATTTAGATGATTTACTACAATTTTTGTCCATTGTTAAATTTTAAATTTTTTAAAAAAAAATCTACAAATTAATTATAATTCACATGCATGTATTAAACCTATAATATAATATTTCAATTATATAATTACACAATATATTACATTAAAATATTCAATGTCAATAACAATAACAAAAGTACTGCTCTCCTACCAATAAATGCATTACTACACTGTCAAGTACAAACAATGGATATGAATTCTAACTTTACTTCTAAAACTTGTTCTATAGTCCATCCTTCAACTTCTGATCTGCCACCTAGATATGCATGGTATCTCTCATAAGCATCTTAGTGGTTTTGATCTTCCCTGCACAACTTAAGCCTCTCGCAAGTCCAACATCTCAATAACTTCCGGGCCACAGCTCACAAGCCTCCCGCAAAGTCAAACATCTCAATAACTTATCCAGAAACTAAGGTTTTCAAGACATTCTTTCCTTCCTTTAGTTTAATTAGTATTTTCACATGATGACTCAAAACAAACATTTCTTATCCAAATATGTTTCCAAAAATACCCGTATTTGTCAAATGACTTTTCACCAAAAAATTCCCAAGTGACAAGGGACACACTTGTTCCTTAAAAACAAGATTTTCTTCCAAATTGATGAACATAAATTTACACAATAATATTTGAACTTTCAAAAGTTGAATCGGTTGCCCGTAGGCCTTCCAAACATCATAACATTCAGGAGCAAACATATCGGAAAAAAGTTCGGTCGAAAACGGATCTGCGTCGCGCAGACTCGCGGAAGCTCCGCAACACCGGACGCACGACGGACGCGTGCGTCCGGGCCGCATCCGCTCGTTCGGCTGTGACGCCGAAATTCTGGGCACCCACAGACGCGCAGCGGACGCGCGTCCATGGTGGCGTCCGAGCTTTCGGCCGTGACGCCGAAACATGGAACGCCGATGGACGCGCGGTAGACGGGCGTCCACGGCCGCGTCCATCCGGATCTGCCAACTTCGGGCAGCAAACACCGGGTTGTAACGCCTCGATTTTCCCCTATTTTCACAAGTATAAGCCTATATGGACATAAATACAACATATACATGCATAAATTAGCTATGAATATGCATACAAAAATTCAAAGTGTAGTTTCTTGAGCCAACTAGTAGATCCACAAGCTTAACACATGATTTTCACATAAAATTCCTAGTCACAATTTACTAGCATTTGTTCATTTCCAAGTGACTAAACCAACTTAAGGGATTCCTTACCTCCCAAGTAAATTTTTAATACCGTAGAAAG
>NXFB01000757.1:4459-16005 GCA_002525835.2 Ipomoea batatas
ATAGAATAGATACCCTGGAAGATTTATTATTTTGAGGAATACCCAGTTGTATCAAGTTGGATGTCGATGTGGTTGTTTGATGTTGTAGGTTTAGCCTTAACGTTTGGGTATAGGAGAGAAACCTAAGCGTGGCGGTAACACCCAATTTTCTGCTTGTTAGACGCTTCCGCAATGTATTATATTTTAAGGATTTTGTAATAAATCCAAGATGTGAAAATTGGGGTGTTACACAATCAAGTTCAACCGATGGAAAAGAAGCCAAGAAAACTGAGTCAGACTCTGAAGATAATGATACTGATCCAGATACTGAACAATGTCAAAAGAAATCAGACAGTGTACAAGGGATCACCAAATCTGAGACAAACTCAGAATCTGAGGACTCAAAATCATCTACTGAACATCAATCAAATACAGATGCAAGTCATCATCTGTCAAAACAAGTTCCCACGCATATTCAAAAGAATCATCCTGCTGAGAACATATTGGGATCGCCCACTGCCGGTATTCGAACCAGAGGAATGTTGAGGGGCAGTCTGGCTGAGTTATCAGGCTATGCATGCTACACATCAAAAGTCGAACCCAAGAATTACAAAGAAGCACTCCAAGATGAAGATTGGATAAGGGCTATGCAGGATGAACTTGCACAATTTGAGAGAAATGAGGTATAGGATCTTATGCCTTGTCCTTCGGATGCAAATATAGTAGGCACAAAATGGATTTTCCGAAACAAAACCGATGAACAGGGAAATGTGGCCAGAAATAAAGCCAGACTAGTGGCTCAAGGCTACTCACAAGTAGAAGGGATTGATTATGAAGAAACGTTTGCACCTGTAGCCAGACTTGAGTCGGTAAGACTACTCCTGGCTGTCTCTTGTATTCTGAACTTTCAGCTGAACCAGATGGATGTAAAGACCGCCTTCTTAAACAGACTACTTCATGATGAAATATATGTGGCTCAACCAAAAGGATTTGAGAACCCACAATATCCTGACTATGTCTACAAACTGAAGAAGGCTCTCTATGGTCTGAAGCAGGCACCAAGAGCATGGTACGAACGACTCACTCAATATCTCCTAAAAAACGGGTACACTCGTGGCGGGGCTGACAAAACTTTGTTTGTTAAAAGGGCCACTGGACACATAACTGTAGCTCAAGTCTATGTAGAGCCAAGAGCATGGTACGAACGACTCACTCAATATGAGCCTGAGCCTCGTGAAGGTGATGACGTGTATGGGCCAGAATTTCATCTCGCGTCTGCAGAAACTCATCCACAGTAGCTACTCGAGTAGTGACTAATTCAAAAGGGATTAGGTGAGGAAGATTGTTAATAAAATTACAATAGAAGAAAAATACTTTACTCCTTGTTTTTTGTAACAAGTTTTTGTGTCAATTCTTTTAGTTCAGCAGATAGTTCAAAATAACTATTGGTCTTGGTTGTATTATTGTTCTTGTAGTTCAGCAGAAGGTTCAGAAGAATTAGCAGACGTTATGCTGAGCAGAATAGTGGAAGAAGACAAAGAAGATAAGGATTGCAACAGATTCAGTTATGAATTTAACTGATTTCAAACATTATATATAAGGGAGATCTCTCTGAAGAAACTGTTAGAGAGATTTGATTGATGAACACAAGAGTGAAATGAAGAGGAGCTTCTCTTGGAGAATATAAATCGATATCTTGACAAAGCCTACCTTTGATTCAAGATAGTTTTCATTGTGATGAACCGGGCAAGCAACCACTCTGAATGTCAGTTGGGATAAAATTGAGGGGGAGCCTCAATTCAAGAAGATCGGGAGATCTAGTATCGCACAACTCTTCAAGGCTGAACTCTAGAATGGTGATTGATGATTTCTAGTGTTGCCGTGTGATTTTTGCTGTAAACTGTTGACACATTTCCAGATTGATCAATGAAGAGTTGGGCGTTCAGAGTGATGCCCCCCAGATGTAGGAATGGCGATTCCGAACTGGGTTACCAAGTCTAAGTGTTCTTACTGCTTTGCTATTTTTCTTGCTGTTTACTTGATCTATTTCCTGATCTATATCATTTGCTAGTTCAGTAATCTGTTTACAGGGTCGTCTAACTGATCTAGTAATTAGATTAAATAGTTGGAAGACTCGGTAAACCGATAGATCAATAAACTGGATAATCTGAGGAATTTCAAGGATTACAACCATAGACCACCTGAAACGGGGTTGTCTTGAGGGAAAAGTGAAATGAAGTATTATACCAATACTCTACCCATAGAAGAGCGTTTACCCAATGACTTGGATAACTACTAACAAGACACCATAAGTACACCGCAATTGTGTGATTAACCACCTCCGTTTAGCCATCATATTGTGGGTGATATGCAGATGAAAAAGGCAGTGTTGTGCGACAAAGCAAAAAAAAATCTCCTTCCAAAACAAACTCGTGAATGATGGGTCACAGTCACTAACTATACTCTCAAGAATTCCATGCAATTTAACAATATTAGCGTAGAAGATAGAAGCTACAGAAGATGTTGTATACGGGTGAGCCAACAAGATGAAGTGAGCGTATTTAGAGAAGCGATCAACAACTACTATGATCACCATTTTCCCCTGGACCTTCGGAAGACCAACGATGAAATCCATGGAAACCTCTGACTAAATCTGCTCCGGTATAGGGAGTGGCTGTAACAAACCGGAGCGGTGTGTGTTCTCACACATGTCCTCCTGGCAAATGGTGCACTGGGCAATGAATTCCTTCATAGATTCAGTAAGCTTAGGCCAATAAAATTCCCTCTGGATGCAATGGATTCTCTTCTGGACACCCTCATGAGTGGAGCCTTGAATTTCGGATAGTACAACCGGAATAAAATTAGAAAATGGAATCAGAACCAGTTTATTACCTTAGAAGACTATCACTAACAGTCCATACGCCGGTAGAGTCTTCTGTTGCGCGGGCTACCCATGCACGCCCTTCTGTTGTCTGTGCGAGCTCATCCCAGATATCTTGTAGTACGGAGGAGCATAGGCATAAGATGGCAAACAGAGTACTAGTCTCTTTGTCCCACTGTGAGAGGGAACCTGCCACAACATTAAGCGTCCCCGACTTATATTCCTTCCACCTTGAAATCAAATCCCAAAAGTTTGCTCATCCAATGCTGTTGAGGGGAGGTGATGAGTCGTTGCAGCAAGTATTTCAAGATATAATGGTCCGTTTTGATGATGAATTCCCTCCCCCATAGATAGTTGCGTGAGTGGCATACAACATGAGATAACCCAATGAGTTCACGCTCATAGGCTGGCAATTTCAAGTGCTTATCGGCCAACTTGCGACTGAAATAAGCGACAAGGTGCCCTTCTTGGTGTAATATAATGCCTATGCCCATCCCAGAGGCATAACATTCTACTACAAATAGTATCGCAAAGTTAGGACGTCGGAGAACTAGAGCTGAAGAAAAATCCCTTTTAAGAGTAGTGAATGTAGTGTTTGCATCGGCATCCCATTTGAAGGACTGCTTGCACAGGAGGCTGGTCAGGGGCGTAGCAAGGACCCTATAATCTTTACAAATCTACGGTAAAATCTGGCCAAGCCTAAGAATACCCACAAGGCCATGAGTGTGGATAGAGTAAGCCATTCTAGAACAGCCTGACTTTTGCTAGGATCAGCAGCAACGACACTGTCATTGATCACTTGTCCAAGGTAGTTGACTTGGTGATCTCCAAAAATGCATTTAGAACGTTTGAGGTATAATGTGTTGTCTTGTAACAAGCACAAATTTATGCAAATAAGGCCTGAATACAAGCACAAATTTACGCAAATAAGGCCTGAATACCTCATGCATAAATGCTTGGAAAGTGGATGGCGCATTAGAGAGTCTGAATGGCATTACGAGAAACTCGAAGTGGCCATGATGTGTTTGAAAAGATGTATTAACAATGTCCTCTGGATGCATACGAACCTGATAATAGCCGGAACACAAATCCAATTTGGAAAACACTTTTGAACCATGGAGCTCATCCAATAGTTCATCAATGGTCGGTATTGTAAACTTTTCCTTGATGGTGTTTGCATTAAGCTCCCTATAATCCACACAAAAACGCCAAGTGAGGTCCTATTTGCAGACTAAGAGGACCGTGGAAGAAAACCGAGATCTGCTTAGTCGAATGATCCCAAAATGGAGCATGTCACAGCACCGTCGTTTAATTTCATCATTTTGAAGGTGAGGATATCTATACGGTCGCACAACCATGGGATTAGTTCCCTACGCCAGTACAATCCTATGCCGCAGCTGCGAGAGGGCGGGAGGCACTAGGGGATGCCGAAAACTGAGGCAAAGTGGTCCAAGAGTGAATCCATTGTTAATGTTTCAATGAGGGGCTGGTGGAGGAGATGTAGAGACGGGTAACTAGAACCTAAAATCCCAGAAATCACAACATTGGTCCCCCACCACGCAAAGTGCATTTGCATTTTTTCAAAATTCCACCAAATAGGGCCCAATGTGCGCAACCATTTAACGCCCAATGGCAACTCCACTCTAGTTAAAGGGATGATAAACAAGTTTGCAATGAAGGAGATAGAATCATACTATAAAAACATGTTTTGGTAGACTCCGAAGCTAGGCATGCGTGCCAATGCGAAGGGTGATGAAGCCGGTGGGTAGTGCCGACATTGATGAAATTATCTATGCTCCCGGAATCAACCAAGGCAACGATTGGAGTACTAGCAATCAACGAACGAATCTACATTGTCTTGGAATAACTTATGCCAATGATAGCATGGAGAGAGATTTCTGGTTTTAAGTCCTTCGTGCAATTATTCGCGTCGTCATCCTCATCCTCAATAATACCCAACACATATAAGTTGTGCTTGCAACGATGGCCTTTAATCCATTTTTCACAGCAATTGTAACACATGCCCAGTTTTTGTCATTCCAACATCTTTGTTGGGGAGAGCTTCTTTGGCCGCGGCGGACGAGGCAGTGTGTTATTTTGCCCAGTAGCTGGTAGTGTACCGTAACGACACTACTAGGTGGAGTAGGGAGTAGAAAGGCCTTCGGGAAGGTATATGGTGAATCGGGGTGCCTTTACGAGCATAATCTCATGCAATATTAATGGCCTCATTAAGAGAACCTGGTATGAACATTTCAACATCATTGCGTAAGACCTCATCCAAGCCGGCAGTGAATAAGTTTACTTGCTGGGAGTACAAGAAATTGTTAGCCCGCGGTAGAAAGGGCTGAAAATCGTCAATGAAGTCGTCGACATCCTAACCATGTTGTTTGAGGTTATCTTGCTCCCCTAACGGGTTGATGCTCCGGGGTGTGGTTCAAAACGGAAGGTGTATGCATCTTTGAATTGATGCCAAGAAAGTTGTTGACTATCTTGCAAGCAATGTTTGTACCACAGTTGGGCGCTATCGAATATATAATACGTTGTCGTGGTAACTTTCTCATGATCAGAATGTGGTGAATTTTCAAAGAACAACACAGAGATAGAGCCAAATAAGAGGGTCGCTTTTGCCATCAAACTTGGAGAACTCGAGTTTGGTGAATCGAGTCGGAGGGGTGGAATCAACTAGTTGTGGTAGTGTGGTTTCTGGAGCAGCTTGGGTGCCTAGAGAAGAAGTCACAACAGTGGCAATGGTGGGCTGTGAAGAAAGAGTTCACCATATGGGTGAGATTGGCTATGTTTTCGGTTAGAGCGTCTACAGTGAGAAGTTTGGATAGCTCGAACCTCGTCCTGGAATTTCTTGATATCGCCCATATTGGAGCCCAGTAACGGATCCAAAATGTTATGTTCTCGGCAGAAAGCTCTCAGGGAGAAGTTAGGGTTGGTGAAGTTGTAAACATATAAACCACACATGACAGTTAATATGTGGTAATTAATAAAGAATCTACTAACCTCCAGCCATAGTTTTAGACCTTGGTTGCCTGTGACCGGTGTCTGTTGAGAAGAGGCTCCTTGGGCTGTTTGTGGAATCACCGTAAATCAGACTTGTTTCTCTCATTTCACTCAATAATTTAGATGGTGTATTTCGTGAACTGAACAGTGAGAGGATTTGGAGTCTATCTATAGTTCTACATCCCATTAATGTTGTAACCCCTCGTATTTTCCGATAAGTTTGAGGTTCGGAAAATAGGTCTTTAAGTTATGACATTCATGAAATGATCGCTCGATGCTTCAAAAGAATTTTTATAAGTGAGTATAGTTGTTATTAAGCTGCGATCGTAAGTACCGGTCACGAACCGTAAAAATTTTAGGAACTAGTATTCGGACCCGTTTGTCCTAGGAAATGGATTTTTAGACATCATACTATTATTCTGGAATTTCCTATTCAATTAAATTAGCCCGTAGCAGTGGAAATTTATTGTGATCGTACATTGCTAAAATTCCGCGGTGTACCGAACCTAGCCCAATTTTGAGTTTTAGACTGGAATAAATTTTTGGGTTCGAGAATTATTTGAATTGAATTAGTTTCTACCGAGAATTCATCTGATTTAATCCCAATCAGTCCAAGCCAAGATATATTTATGATCAAACCACAAGATTTTGACACATGTCACAAATTTCCACTACATGTTCCATTCTTATCCCATAAGCCAAATGGGAAATATAAAAGCAATTTCCCATTTCTTCAATTCTTCATTCCCATGTCGTGAGGAGAGAGAGAGATGATTCAATTTCCATCTTCTTCACNGTAGGTAACCAATTACCTACCGCTGACCAACGACTAGTACTTAAGTCAGCCTATATAGTTTGCACCATATAAAATACTTAATTTATTATTAATAATAATAATCCTAATAATCTTTATATATATTAAGGGAGCCGGGAACCAGCCAATGAATGAACTCCAAGTGTCTTTGCATTTTTATTTTGGTTTGACTGGTTATGCAAGTCAAATTGTTTAAATTCCCACCTCTTTAAATTTGTAATTGTAGGCTGAATTGTAGGTAATGGGCTGTTTTGTAGAGTTAGTACTCTAAGTGGGTAGGTTGCGTGTGAAAGTGATCAATTGGGTATAGGCTGGGCTCTAAAGTACTGATTTAGGTATTATAGTTAACATTTAAGTAAACAAATGAGCAGTTGTTATTTAAAGGCAATTCAATTCTCTCACTCATGATTTTATTTTATTTTTTTAAAAGGAAATTCAATACGACATCGTTTTTGTTTGTTTGTTTTTTTTTTTTCAAATTTCCTTTGACTTGGTCCATTTCCCGCCTAGTCTTGCATTTGAAATCTGTGTATTTCCCTCCTGTTTATTTGCAGAATCCAAGTGAATATTTGAAGAGTCCAATTAGGGTAGTGGCCTATTATGAAATTGGTGTGGTATTGGGCTTAGGTGGTGTGATTTTTTGAAAGAAAGGGTATGGGCCTATTGTTCATTGTACTTTTATGTTATTATTTTATTATTTTTTTAATGTCTACCACAGTCAGTGGTAGACTTCTACTATTTTTACTTCCACCACTATATATACATGCATAATGTAACTCAAAATATGTAAGCAAACACTTAGCAACCGAATCCAAAAATTTAAAAACTTCATCTGTTTGTAGAATAACTAAAAGAGATCACTTCAAGGTGTTGCAGCATGTCTGGGCAGTTCATTGTTGCAGCTCAACGACATCCACAACAGACCACTAAAGCCATAAGGTTGAGGTGTGTTAGGAGTTATTTTGTCATGGAAAGTAATCAAGAAAAGTCCATTACGAGTCAGGAATGCATTTTTCATGATCAAGAGGTTTGATATTCATACATGTATTATTTTGTGTTGTTTTTTTTGTTGATATGTTATTATTAATTTTTTTTTGTTTATTTGCTATAGGGACAGTTTATTCATGTGCACATTCCTAAGGGTATTGTTTCCAAGTACAAGAATATGTTCAAGAAGGGACAAGTTTATGGCGTTCGAAATTTCCTATGCATAACTAACTTCTTCAAGTATAAAACAACCACTTTGCGTTACATAATAAAGTTGAAGCATGATACTACTGTAAAGGAGTATAAGCGTATGAACTTTCCCAAAATAATGTTCCGTTTCAAGAGTTTCGAGTGCATCCTTTCAAAACAAGGAATAGATGAAAAAGTCTTATTTGGTAACACTATAGAAAAGCTCATCTTAATATGATTTTGTTACTATTTTTTTAGTATTGCTATATTCAGTTTTTAGTGTCTAATATTGTGCTTCTGTTTATATAGATGTCATTGGTCGAATAGTGGAAGTTTACTCTCCAATGGAGAAAGTGTTTGGTGGAAAACAAACAAGACTAATTAACTTTGTTCTTGAAGATGTTAGGTAACTATATTTTTTATATTATCTAATTGACACAGAAGTCTAGGTTATAATTTTACTGTTCTAACTCAGTTTTTTTTCTAGTAAAAGGCAGATTCATTGTACCATTTGGGATGAGCATGTTGATAAACTAATTCCTTATTACAACTCTACCGTTGTTGATCCAGTGATACTAATCATCCAACTTTGCCGAGCTAAATTCATGGATAATGAGTGTTCATTATGTAATTTACAGCTTAATTCCTATTTCTGTTTTCTAATTTTTGAATTTGTCTTCATTCCCTCCTCTTTTTTTTTTCTTCAGATGGTGAAGTGCGCATTTGCAGTTCGTTTGATGCTACTCAACTGTTCTTCACTCATACCTCTAACGAGTTTGTTAATTTCAAAAACTGGTCAGTTTGCATTTCTATTTTTGTTCATTAACCATTTTAACTATTCTCATTCTGATTTTTTTGCTATTGTTTTTGTTCTTTTTAGTTTCAAGGGTGATTATACCCCTCTAAGGTGTATTGAATCAGCTTCTAGGCTTGCTGTTGGGTTCCTCATTATTGGTGTTGGTTTTACTAATGTGTTCATTACTTCTATTGAGGACATCTATAAAAAGAAAGAGGTATTTAAGTGTCCAATCTATTTTTTGCTTTGCATAGTTGGAGGATTATTGGGTTGCTGGCACAATAACTGGTGTGGAAAGTCTGTTGGATTGGTATTATATTTCTTGCAAGTCAAACTCGTGCAAGAGAAAGCTGAGTGAAAGTGGTGGTATGATGTATTGTGTTGGTTGTAAAAATTCTTGGCATGAAAGGCATTTTAAGGTATAAATTGATAGTTCGAGTTGCTGATCATACTGGTGATGCACCGATACTTATTTGGGACCGTGAATGTGCAAGTTTGGTAGGTATGTCAGCAGGTGAATTAAAGGGAAAATATCCTGAGGTAAAAACTTTTAATTAATAATTATAGTGATTATTATTAGTTGTTTATTAGTTATTTATATGCTGGGGTTATTTGATTTGTTGTAGGGTGTTCATGTTATTCCTAATGAAATAGCTGTTCTTCGTGGTATGCCTATGTTGTTTCAAATTGTCATGAAAAAGGATCAAGTGGACAATTACTATTCAGCTTTTACAATGTTGAGAATCTGTAGGGATGAGGTAGTCTTGACACAACACCGTTCAGGTTTATTTGATAGAAATGAAGGTGATTTGGTTGCTGCTAACGGTGGTGATTGGTTTGATTTTGAAGACAATTATGAGGTTTTTTCCTACTATTTTTGTGTGTTTTTTTGGTGTGTAATTTTCCGGATCTGATATATTTTCTTTCAGGATGGGGTTGTGAGTGATGATGATGGAAGTCGTGGATTGGATGCTATGTATAAAGAAATGGAGAAGGATAAAATTGTTGATTTGGGTGACAGTGATGGGGTTTCCAGCAGTGAACAAGCTAATGTTCCCCTAAAGCGTTGTCTCATTAATGAGTTTGATCGGGTTGGAGGAACTTCAAAGAAGGCTAATGAAATTGTTGTGAAGCTGGAAAAGATATAGTTTGTGTTAGGTTTTTGTGGTGATTGGGTTTGAGAAAACTATCTAGGTTTGTAATGGGTTTTTTTTTGAAGGCTATGGTTTGAAGACTGCAATATTAAACCTATGCAGTCTTCAAACTTGGGTTGTGCCTATGGTATGTTTCTAATGGCCTTTTATGTTTTGATTTTGAAGGCAATGGTTTACAGATTTCACTATTTGCTAGGCAGTCTTCAAAATTGCCTTTGTGTCTATGTTGTTTTTAACTTTAAGCTTTTGAAACTGCATTGGTATGCAGTGTGCAGTCTTTTATGTTTTAAAGCTGCACTATTGGTTTGCTAAGATATGAAGTAACTTCTATATGCTTATGTGTTCATTTTCCTATGTAAATACACAAAATTAAGTCTAAGATACATATACCACAACTAAATGGTAAATTAATTTACTAACAAATATCAACTAAAACATCTATTAATGCACATAGTTCAGATTTCATTTATATGTCCATAAATATTTAAAACTGAGAAAAAAAAAGTTTGACACTTAGCTTAACCTAAGATACATATAGGACAAAAAATGGAACACTAATTCACTAACAAATATCAACTAAAACATGTATTAGTGCACATCATTCATATTTCATGTAGATATGCATATAAATATTGAAAACTGGGAAAATATTATAGAAGTTTGATACTTAGCTTTTTAAGATTATTCTATTTCCTTGCAATATTTTCCTCACAATTTTGTATTGTTGAGTGCCTCTTTTTGATGAAATAGAATAACTGAAAATGATAAACAAATAGAATTAATATTATTAAAACTAAAAAAATAACTTGCATAGGAAACAAATCACAAATTATGAAATTACAAGTTAGGAGTATAGATTATACCTTTGTTAACTAAAGTCATGTTTTAGACTTAGGTAATTTTTGCCCCTTCTATATGAAATTGTGTCCTGCGAAAAAGAATATTTGTATTAGAAACATTGTGAAGTTGTAAATATTATTTTGCAATCATCATTGTGAAAAATTAAGAGATGTCATCAAATCATAAGGTACGTACTTGCCCTCTATATATTACTTTGACGATTAAAAATACCTAATAGAGGGGTTCTCTGAAGGAACGGAAAAGAACAATTTTTTTTTTGTTCTTGTGCTAAAGTTGAACTGAGGGTATTTGGGACTAATATCTTAAGTTATACCCTTTATATATGTGTATGTGTCTGTGCACTTAAGGCTAAGAGTAATAGAAAACAGTTTTCATATGTGTGTGTGTGTGTGTGTGTGTGTGTGTTTGTGCGCGTGTGCGCGCGCGCGCACGCACTTAAGGATAAGATGTTTTATAAGCATCTTAGATATTAAATATTATTCTGAATATAAATATGAAACAAATGCAGTAAAATATGCCTATTGATGACAAAATGGAACAATTTCAAAGTTCTTAGTCTCATACAAACTCTATGATGATCTTCCATGCATGTTGATCCAAAGTCTATTATTTTCACTTCAGCAAGCTTTACTCTGTCAATATCATGTTTTAACACTATAATAGCATAAGTTAAAGAAACTAAAAATAACATATTTCTTTTTTCCCTTCACAACTTTGAAATTTTATTTTCTTTTTTTTGTGTGATTTCATTTTTACTTAAAATTGGTCAATTTAACTTACATAAATAGTCATATTTAAACTCTCAAAATTTTTTGGTGAATGCAGGCATATGCAATGCTAAAATGTAATTAAATTTTAGAATCTAAGATTTGAGTG
>NXFB01000757.1:16686-28848 GCA_002525835.2 Ipomoea batatas
TTTTTGTTTGTTTTTTTGGTTTTTTTTTTTTTTTTTTTTTTTTTTTTGCGATTGTGTTTTGTTTTGTCGTTTCGTACCGCCGATTGGCTCCTCGCCTAGTAGCAACGGGTTGTGTTCCGAGCCCATGCACATACCCCCCGTAGGATTTACGGCATATCGCAAAATGAAGGCGATTATTGATGTGCAAAATCAGAACAAAAACCCTAGATAGAATTAGGCGTGTATACGACTTTTAGCTATGGTAGGGATACGAACGAACTTAGCAAGATGGGGTCAGAGATGAACAATTGTGTAGGGTAATTTGCAAAGCAAAAATTTGTGTTCGCTAGGACCAAAAATTGGTGTTCCCTCTTTCTAAAATACTAAGAATGTGTGCAGCTGTTGTATGTGGCACATTGATAGCAACCCCCACACGGTCAAACTGCTATAGAAGGTTAAAATGGTGGTCCCAGTTGTTTTATTGTATAGGAAACACATGAATGTAGAGTGATCTTTTAAGAGTGAGGGGAGTTATTGTGGGCCCCAAAGAAAAAGATGTCATCTTTGCTCTTGAAAGTAGATGTAGACACGCAAATTGAACCATGTTGAGCATTCACTATGAAAAATTTAATGCCTTTGACTCGAATATTATAACCATATTAATTTGATGAATTTGAGAATATTAGTTGCCTTGTGTTTTGTGAATAGAGGAAGGTGGTCATTATATCTGTTTCTGCCAACATAAAACTATTAGAATGTGTGTTATTCATGTCTATTATGCACTGAGTATTCTGTAGTTTAACCTGCATGTGCATTTATGAACTGAAGGCTGTGCACTGATTCAATTTATCTCATAATGACCCAACTACTGTTATTAACATGAACAAGTTCCAAACGGCGACTGACCAATCCTGCCACCCACCAGTCAAGCAATAGGGATGATGATGATGACTTTGTAAGCCCTCCACGAGCATTCTTACGGCGCTTTAAAGCTGACCCGGCATGGGATGCCCCGGAATATGAATTAACAAATGAAGAGGAGGAAAGGTTCCCAGCATGACAACTAGGATCACCGGCAAAACACTAGTAGATTCCATCAAAAACCTTAATCCCAGGCAGCGTAACGCAGTTGCAGCAATAGGCTTTGGAGATATCCTCAACCTTAACATCACATAGCAACACAGAAATTAGACGAAGGTATTTCTTTTTCACCACATCGATCGCCTTCAACCGCATTAATTCTAATATTAATTTGGTTTTCAATTTATTCTTATACAGAATAACATACCACAACTGCGGTCCTGAAAGCAATAAACAACCTCTTCTTACAAGGCATAGGCAGTATCAAACTACCCCTCATGACCACGAGAGGTGGAAGGGGTAGCAACCTTTTGCAAGGTGCAGTTAAATCCCACGAGAGGTGCTCGAATTACCTCTTCCCGGAAGACTAACACTCTTCCAAATGCTTTCATTTCAAATGATTGTGACAACCATTTCAACGTCCCACTAGCTTGAGTTTTAATTCCATTTTTAATCCCGTTAAGCACTACGATTCGTGCCTTAACTAATGGATTAATCTTGGTATTAAACAAGCTACTTGGACGTTAGTGCCGTAGTGCACTTTCTTAGTGAATTAAATTAACCCTTAAGGTGCTAATAATACACTATTTCGTTAGTGTGCGAAACACTATTACGTTGGTACGTTAGTGGTTCATAAAACTCACTTTCCCAGTACTAAATTCAATTATCATTAAGCGATTAAGCTTTATAATTACTGTACATAGGTACTACCGCGTACCGTCTTGCTAAATAATTAGCAACTCTTTTAGCCTTTCTGTTAGCGCTACAACGTTAGCACTTAAGCTCAATTCAACAGATTATTTACCCAGCATTCCATCATTTGTCTCAAATTAATTTCACACTAGTAAAATTAGGAATTTCTGATCAAGTTCATTATTACACAATTAATGAGTTGAATCAAACCAATATCATCGCATTAAGAATATCACTTAAAAATATTCGATACAATTGAGTCGTAATGCTCACAATTATAAGGTTATCTCAATTTTTGACAATTGATTTTCCATGAAATCTAGAACCGAGGTTCGTTACGTGATTTCAATCATGTAACACACGAGTTACATTTTTTTGTTGGTCATTTTCCATTTTAGCATTTCTCGAACAAATGCTACACATGCACAAAGCATATACATATTGAATCATACATCAAACATTATTTCACAAAATAATTCGCATGTATATCGTGATTCAATAATCTCAATGGAACATACATATTTTTAATCAATAAAAATATTACAGGGATACTACTACAAATTTATTCGAATAAATTCATATCGATAGGGTTTTCAAAAAAAAAATTCAAATAGATAGGAGATTACATTGGAAATAACACTTCCTAATCCCTATCTCGTAGTAGTCCATCACACCGTGTGCCTTGTTCCATTTGATCAGCAGTCCACTCCCTCGGGGTGGTCTCATCACAGCACACCGGGTATTCGGTTGTGACCTTCACTCGTCCAACCATCCACCGTATCCATTAATCTTAGCAAAGTTGTCTTCAACCTTTTCACCAGGATGACGGTTTGCATCGCAATGACCCTTCACCTTCCTCACATAAACTCGTTCAGAACTAAGCTTTCGCTTGGCCTTCCCTCGATTATGATCGAAGTCATTGGTCACACTACCACAGTCTTCGGACCATGTAGTAATCACACCACTTGGTCCTCTGTGGCTGATAGCTGATCCAATTGGTACCGAAGGTACCTGCATCGTAGGAACATTTTCCATGATGCCCACACCGTTTCGTGAACCAACGTTCACCGGTGCTAGGGAATGTGCAACAACGTTGTCGTTCCCTCCATTGTTGTTCATAACAACATTACCGTTCTCGTCCCCGTTAACAATCACGTTGGATTTTCCATTTCTCCGTGGTATTCGAGAATTAGAAAGGAATAAATAAGGTTTTAAGATTGTTGGAAATAATTCTCGAAAACCCAAGAAAATGGATGAAAAAAATCCACAAAACAAATATATATATAATTCCAGGAATTTAAACCTACAACAAAGGTTAGATAAACTTGGAATAAGGAGGGACGGAGATGAACGGACTTTGGGGTAGTTGTAAGCACGAGTCGAGTTGCCTCTGTCTTTAAAACCTTATTTACCGCCTCACGAGGTGCTGGAGCGTTGCGGCCTAGGTTTCCCAGGATAAAACGTACTACGATCCCTGCATTTGAGCACACAAACTTGGGACCCGGCGAACGAGAACGTGGGATGAACACAGGTGGCTTGAAGGAAGGTTGAGCATAGTTTCGAGGTGGAAAAGTTTTTTGTGTATATGTATATCACGTATATGTTGTGTGTCTGTCTCACACAAAATCTGCTGCTCACCTAGAAGAATATATAGGAGATGAAGGATTAATGGCATTGAACATGGCATTCAATTCTGGCCTTGTAACCTCCTCCCACTAACCAAGTATTAACTCTGCCACTAACATGAAATTAACTCTAAAATAAAGATTGGAATTAATCTATTTTTAATTCCATAACGTGCTGAGTTAATCATCTGAACAGTCACTACGGAAGTGAACCGTTTTGGCCAGAGTCTCTTGCGAGAGGTCACTGCAGTTACGCGCGGAAGATCGCCTTCGAGAGGTGACTCAGAGCTATGATAGGCCGACCTGTGCAAGCTTCGAGAGTTCAACTCTTAGCCGTGAGAGATCGACTAGTGCGACCAGGAGATCACCCCTATCGCAAGCTTCCATCGCAACTGCGCCTCGAGACATCGATATGTCTCGCGCGCTGCCAGTCACGAGACATCACTGATGTCTCGAACTGCCCAGGCGAAGTCGAGACATATCTTGACGTCTCGAACCGTAATGGGAGGTCGCAGGCAGTGGCCTGAGATGGAAAAATCTCTCGGAGTTTTGGCATAACTTAGCCCGTAAGGCCAGTCAATTTTTTGGACGACATTCGTGCCCGCGTACACGAGTCAAGCCTTTCTAGGCTCATTTTGGGATTTTATTTGCACCCCCCTGCGCGCGAAAGAGAGCCTCTATGCCATACAAATCAATTAGCCTTAAAAAGCCTCTTGTATATATAGTGGGTGAAATCCTCTTCCCAAACAAATGTGGGACAAATGCTTTCCTTAAAGCTTTTCCCACACTTTTTTCATCTCAATGGGTCTACTTTGAGAACCAATTTCTCATTCACCCATTTTCCATTTTGAGCGTATAATATATCGATCTCTTCATCTCACTACGAAGAATCCGAATCCACTTTGACCCGACCCAAATCAGATGTGGACCCTACATATATTTAGACCACAAAATGGCCACTTAAAATGCCATTTATGCCATTTTTTCCAACACATTTAACGTGTGATATTCTTGTATTACAATTTGTATTTATTAATGATTAGTGTTGGTTCTAAATGGTTGATGCAACATGTACTTATAGCATGTGCATTGTGTTATGTTGCTTTTTAATGAGAAACTTTTGTTGCGTTAGATTTTTTGAAGTGTGTGCACTTGAGGCTTGGAGTCTGTGCTGGGGATATAGGGATGCGTCACATGGAACGTATGTAGGGTAGCCGCTTGCCACTTGGAATTGTAGCCTTCGTAGGGGTGATGTGCAGTGTTTACCGTCTCTATGTGTATGCTAGATGTAAGATATTTTAATGTTTCATAGTAACGTACATCGAGAATTCGATATAGGAACATCAACTTCGTGTTAGATCTGCAGCGCATGTTGAGTAAAATTAAATTGTAGTCACAAACAATTCCTTTTTTTTTCATATATATATATATATATATATATATATATATATATATATATATATTATATTAGAATATGATCATATTATCTTTGTTGTAGTTTCCTGGATTCCTTTATCTCATTATTTATTTTTCTAGTATTTTTCTCGTGTGATGCACGGATTAAAATTTAAGAAGTGCCAAATACCTTGTGGTCTAGTGGCACCCGGTGTCCCGGTTTACACTCCCACATGGATGGTGGGAGTGGGTTCGAGCCTCAGTGGAGGCAATTGTTGACTCTTTGTGTTTCAGTAGATTGAGAAAGTAGGTACGAACAGATACTACATTGTAACAGAGTCAGTAGTATTTAAAAAAAAAAAAAGAAGTATTGCATCGTACTATTTAACAAGTATTGTTTGAATGTTATGATACTAAATCGATTTAGTTTTATTAAAAATGTAATTATAACTATACAATGCAATATTTAATTTTTTATTATTATGTTTATTTTAAAGTTTATTGTTAGGTTATAATGATAAGCAGCATTTATATTATTATTTAAATTTGAATTTGAAATAACAAATTTAATTATATAGCTAACATATTGAAATAAAATTTATAAATAAAAGAAAGAAGGTGAAATTAAGAGATTTTTTAAAAAAAGAATAAAAATTATAAATTATTAAAATTTTATGATAAACATTAGTAGTTGAAGTACAAATTTTATTTGAATCACTACATCTCAATATTTTTAATCTTTTGAAATTGCTAATCAGAGATGTAGCCATGTACAACTGACCATACATAAAGACTCCAGTATTTTTCACCCGAAATAAATATTAGACAATATAATAATAATATACAACGTAATAAATAATACACAACTTAACATAAACATAAATATAATAAATAAATAAATAAATATTAGACAATATAATAAATAATACCCAACTTAACATAAACATAGATGCAATTCATATATTACAAAATAAAATAAATATAGTTAATATTAATTTTACAAAAAATAGACATTAATATTAAACTTTACAAATTACGGAGTATTAAAAAAACATATATATTCAAACAAATATAATAAGAAAAATAGAACGTTTCTTTCTCTCTCCATCCTATTATCTCGCTCTGTATTGTCCCTCATCTCTTTAAACACTCCAGATGCTTTCATCACAGGCATCTCTCAGTCTAGATCTGGAAAGTCCACTGCAAAAAAATTTTGAAGTCTCAACTTCAAGAAGAAGATGTCACCGGGTTTTAGCAGCCGAAAAATTCGAGGTCAGCGCTGGCATTATCATCGGTCATCCTTCTCCTAATAGGTTTTATCTTTGTCCATTTGTCAAACACTGTGTATAATCTAGGGTGGGTTTTTTCAATTGCTTATGTATAGTTGGAATTTTAGTTGTATATGTGCAACTTATTGTCAGATTAATGCATGCAATATTGTATATTAAATTTGGTAAGTTGGTATTAAGCTGACATTTTGGTATTCAATTTTCAAAAATTTTCTCCCCTCTTCCACAGTTTAAACTTTTCTAGAAATCCCCATATCTTAGGTATGCAGATTTTTAGAAAATCTAATTATTTTATATATATGGGATATGGCCATTTTTAGATGGCCTGGGAAAACGGGGGATTTTTTGCAATTTCATGTGATTGTAAAGAGGAGTAGGTTGAATGAATTAAGGGTTTGACAAATTCATTGGAAACTTGTGAATGAGATTTCCCTTTTTACCCCTTTTTTTTTATGTCCTTTTGGTTGAATTATGATGATTTGTGGAGAAAAAAATGGAGCCTTTGAAACAGAGATCTCTGGAGAGGGTTGTTTCCCAGGGAGCTCTTCAAATGGGGAGTTCATTCCCCTGTCAAATTTGTGTGGTTGGTTTCTCTGTGGGGTTTGCCTTACCTCAGCAATTATATGAAAAGGGAAAAACACAGAAGTTTAAAATCATATTTTTTTGGAATGAAAAATTATACCCCAGGAATAGGCAAAAAAGATACAGAGTCTAAACTTGTTTTTAAAAAATCAAACTTCAGAAAGACTACTGATAAATTATCATATATAGATTACTATATATCAAAAGAAGGATATAAATGAGCATAATTAACAACTTATATTCTAATATCTGACACGGGTTCATGTACAGGGATAGCCAATCTATAAAGGAACCTTCAAATGACTAAGTTGTCTATGGAAAGGTTAGTAGTTTCATACTTAAGTTATTGTTCGCTTTGTTTTATTGACTATGTGTTTCTATTCATTTATATTGTAGATTGGATCATGGCTTCTGTTCATTTACATGGATTTTCTTAATATAAAAGATACTTGAAATCTACTGCATTGTGCATTGCAAGGTTAGTACTGTCATCATCTTTATAGATGAAATAACATTTTTTTTGTTAACTTTCTGCTATATGTTGAGAGTACTAATTTGCAAGATTAAAATTTTCTTAACTTTCTGCTATAAGTATAAAAATTCTGCAACTACAATGTAAACAAAAATACCTAAAAACCAAAACAATAATACGGAGTAGTAGAAAACACTAATATAAATTGCAGGAATATAAAATATTCAGTTGTCTTAAATACTCAAACTACATCATCAGTTGTCACTCCAACTTGATATCTGAACTAATTTTCTGTGAAGAGGCCTTGCTTGAGGAAAACTCATCCTTTGAAGTACCAATTAAGCCAATGGGACTTTCAACCTCCTCTTCATTAAAAAAAATCATGTAAAGACAATAGATTATTAAAATAATATAATCAAATACATAAATTTGAATTCATAAATGAAAAAAGTTGACTAAAAATGAACCTCTTCTGATTCAAGAGAGTCTTTGGATTCCAACCTAGAAGTGAGATCATTGTCTAAATTTTCAAGTAATTCAGGACAGTATGAATCAAACAAGGAACGATCATTAATAATCTTCATAACGGAAAAAAACATTATGAAGGTTAGCAAATTGTTCTTCTCTAGCTGCAATCTTAAAAGTCAATGCCAGGTCATGCAATGATAGAATCTCATTGGGTAGACTTCACATGCATCTCCATGCTTTTTCGAAGGTCAGTGCAATGGGTGCCCGAATCCAAGTGATGCTGTGGTTTTAGTGGGAGTGAATGTGTATGGGTATGTGAAGGTGGTAAAACGAAGAGTCAAGACTCCCCGAGTGTCGTGTCTCTCAAGGATGATGAATGGGAATCGAATTGGTGTGTTGGCATCTAAGAGGTTGAAGGAAAAGAGTTACGGGAATGGCTAGGAGTTGGATTCATTGGTAAGAGAGTAAGGTTGATAGTGGTTGTGTGAAATAAAGAAAAATAAAGTGGAGATTGGGGCTTTAGGCTTTTCCATGTGGTTTATCTTTGGTTGGTTTTGCGAGTGCAAGTCGTGGAATAGACTAGGGAGTTCATGGCACACTACCAAGTGGCGTCACACTTTGGACTCCTACATCCTCATTCGGTTGGGGCATTTCATCGAACACTTTGTCTACCACTCTTCTCGGATCTTGTCCTTTCGGACTAAGAGCGGAGATGTGGGTGAGTGAGACTCGTGGGTGGCCGCTATCGCGCACACACTCACTTCCTTTGGGTTTGCTACCTAATGTGGCCACAAAAGGCACAAAGATTAAAGAACATCATCCACACAAGTTCAACAACCAACAAGCAAGCAATTCACAAATCAAAGCAATAATATTAAACATCTACATAGATCTACCATGGGACCACCAATCCCCTATCTAATATACTCTAGCATACTAAGAAACAAGAAAAGGAAAAAGAAATTCAAAGAAACAAGTATTGAATTAGAAATTGAGGATAATGGTTACCACCCCTTGAAAAAGAGGATCTTACAACCTTGATCTTGAATCCCAATCTTCCTTCTTGCCCTTGATCTATTCTAAACTATGAAGGAATTTTCTCCCAAGAGGGGAGAAAACCCTCTAGATCTATCTATCCTATTCTATTAATTTTCTGATCTTTCTCTGTGACACCCCAACCTTACACAAGCTGAGATAGATAAATCTCAACACAACAGCTGCCTATCTCAACCAATCAACATAACATAGCGGAAGCGAATTTAAAACTTAAGGGCGTCATGCCACATCTAGGTAGAAAACACGGCCTAGATGCACAGGCTAACCATATGAAACGAACTAACTGTCATGCATAGAATAAAATAAGTCCTCAAGTCATGATTAACAATATCCAAACACTAGTCAAGAGTATATAAAATCTCCAATGGCACACAGGCCCAAAAAAAGAAACCAAAGTCTAAACAAGATAACCTAAGTCTAAGCATCGCCACAAGATAGGCTCTAACGCGCTCGCGCTCAGACTTACTCCATACCTGGAAAACACGCAAGGAACCATTAGCAAAAGACTGCTAAGCAACCACCATTCACACCCGCAAGGAGATATAGATATACATAAGCTTGTAAATAGGTTTACACACCCATATAGAATATAAACACCAACAAACTGTTCAATAGTTCAAAACCGATACTCAACAACAATAAGCTAAACGAATCATAAACCAAGACTAATCCAAACAAAGCCAATATCCAACAACGAAGCATAAGACAACAACGAACCATAACCAAGATACCAACTGAACAACAACCATAAGAAACAACCAACCATAACCGAGAACAGCGAGATATCAACCGATTATACACAAGGACTCACAAGTAAATAAACCAAGAAAGAATCCCAACTCCATCCTCCAAACCCTCATACCAACCATCATACCAAGTCAATCCCACAGTCAGAAGTCAGAAGTCAAGAGTCAGAACCCATAAATCTGGTACGCAGGGGTGATGAGCCCAATCACAGGGACCGAAGTCCAATCACAGGGACCGTAGTCCAATCACAGGGACCGAAGTCCAATCACAAGGACCGTAGTCCAATCACAGGGGTAATCAACCCAATCACAGGGACCGAAGTCCAAAGTCAGAAGTCAATAGTCAATAGTAGCACAGTCAAACCATCCAACAACCTCCAACGATACCAAGAAACCACCACCACATACTCATACTCCAACTTCAACCCAAAACAACCAAACAAAGTGTTCATCTCAACTATGAACACAAACCAACTCCCAGGTAATGAATTCAAGGAATCAATAAACCAGGAGTACAACAAGGAACTCCAATAACGCGAATCAATACTCCAAGACATGGTATAAATACCCAACAAACGACATGAATAAATACTCCAAAGACATGGTAGAATACCCAACAAAACAATCTAATAATATTCAGAACAAAGGGGAAACAAACAGACAACAACAACCAAAATCAGCCTCTGGAATCCAACTTCCAGAGACCTAGCGGAACACTTCGACGGAGCTCTGACCTCCGCCACACCCCTCCGCAAGGAGGAGGCGGTCCTCCCCAACGGAGCATTCCCCTCCGCCCAACTCCACCGTGATGGCCTTGCGGAAGGCCTCGGCGGTTCACATTATTCCGCCCAGGTCCTCCACAAGGTCAACCCAACTCCCAGAAACAGTTTCTGCTCACATACACGAAAGATCATTTCCAGAATACAAAATCAGATCACAATACACCCACATTTCATCTATTTGGAGGCCAAAAATATGGAAATCCAAACCTTCAATGATCACAACAACACTAGGCAAAAGATCAAGATGCAATCCAACAAGTACAACCAAAAAAATAGGGCTAAACACCAAGAAATTTCAGGATTTCCAACACCAAGAATATCATATAGAATAGGAGTGTAGAAATAGATTTTGATGGACATAGTGGTTACCTCAAAGAGCTTTCTTCCACCTAGCCAAGCCTCAAGCAAGCTCACAAAGCCCCACCACCTTCTTGATCATCTTTTACCCAAAGAACCCCAAAAGAGAACACATAAGAATATGCAAAAAGACTAGCAATGTAACCCCTCGTATTTTCCGATAAGTTTGAGGTTCGGAAAATAGGTCTTTAAATTATGACATTCATGAAATGATCGCTCGATGCTTCAAAAGAATTTTTATAAGTGAGTATAGGTGTTATTAAGCTGCGATCGTACGTACCNTAGTGCTTGCTTGCTCATAATTCCTTTTCTTGGCTTGCTCATCGATTCTTCCCATTTCCTACAAAAAGCGGTAAGTGGCATTAAAAAATAAAGAAATGTAAATCGGACCCCACGCATAGGGAACCTAATGTCTTAGTGGGACACATCTCAAACAAACATTGTTTTTTCTTTCTTCAAATCTCTTCCTTCCTTTGGTCTTGGAGTGGCGGATTCCTTCATTGGCCTCCATATGATGGTTGATGGAATTGGTTAGCCAATTGTGCTTGGAGCTCCTCAATCATTCTCGTGTTGTACTCCACCGCTTCTCTTATCCGTGCAATTCCTCATCATGCCTTTTGAAATGGGCTTCTTGTAACACCCCGATTTCCTATTCTGACAATTATTTGATGGATTTTCCCCAATCTCTCTTGAAACCCTAGTTCCCAAATCATCATCATAACAACAAGAATCAAGAAATCAAGACTTAGATTCTTAATCTAGGGAAGGAAATAATGCTATTTACCAAATAAAATTAAAGGTTTACCAAAGCTTTGATGGAGTTATGAAGAAAGTTTGGCTATGGAGCTTGAAGGAAAATGGTGAAGAAGATGAAGAAGATGAAATGTCCTCTCCCTTTCTCTCTCTCGTATAAATCAGCCAAGGCAAGGAAATGAAGACCAAAAATTCATTTCCCACTTATATAATAATGTTTAAGGGTGGATCAAAGTGACAAGTGTCACCATCCTAGAAACCTTGGGAAAAAATATCCTAACATGGACTGTTTAGGGTTAAAACATATGAAATTTCGGTAGGAAATAATTTAAATAGAATATTCTTGAAACTAAAAATTTATTCCAGACCGAAACTTGAAATTGGGCTAGGTTCGATATCCTGCGAAATTTCGCGATGTACGATCCCAAATAATTTTTGACTGCTATGGGCTAATCTAATAATTTAGGAAATTCCATAATAATAGTAAGGTGTCTAAAAATCCGTTTCTGAGGTCAAACGGGTTCGAATACTAGTTCCTAAAATTATTACGGTTCGTGACCGGTACGTAGATCGCAGCTTAATAACAACTATACTCCCTTATAAAAATTCTTTTGACGCTTCGGTCACTCATCTCAGGTATGTCTTAACTTAAGGACATATTTTCCGGACCTCAAACTTATCGGAAAAGACGAGGTGTTACACTTGTAGTAACGCCATTTGTTCTTTGTGCAATTGCATATGAAACGATCTTGTACATTCCCAATCTATCATCACGGGTCCACCATGTTGAATGCCTACTCCACCTTGTTGTTGTTGTTATTCATTTCCTTCATCATCTTCTTCCTCTTCTTCCTCTTCATTATAACCAATTAGCGGGGCATCATC
>NXFB01000758.1:5245-15491 GCA_002525835.2 Ipomoea batatas
AGGCCAACCCCAGGCGCTTGAAGTCGAGGCCAAAGCCCGGGTTGAGGTCGGCCTTGGCGCAAGGAGCGCCCAAGGCTGAGGCCGGTCTCATGCGCATAGGCGCCTTAGGTTAAAGCCAAGCCGAGGTTAGCCTTAGGCGCGCTGGGCATCTGAGGCCGAGGCCAAGGTTGGCTTCTAGGTTGTGTTTGTTTTCCTCTTTAGTAGGGATGTCAATTCAACCGAACCTGATGGGAAACCCGATCCCGACCCCGACAGGGGCGGGGACGGGGAATGATTTCGAGGAACGAATCAGGATGGGGAGATTTTTCCATCCCCGTCGAGGACGGAGATCCCGACCTCGACCTTGAACCAACGAAATATATATTATATTATATAATATAATTATATGTAATATTCTAATATTTATATGAACTAATATTTAATTTGGACTTTTGATTTTTTTTTTCAAGTTATTATGTACGGATATTTGGTATTTTGGTTAAGGACTTAAGTTTTCAATAATTTGAATTTTTAAATATTGTTTAATGTTTTAAGTATTTTGTACTAGCTGTAATTTTAGATGATTGGAGGTTAGGCTCATTGGATATTTAAATATATAAATTTATAAATTAATTACATAATTAAATAAAATATTATTTTATAGTGTACTAAAAATTGAAAGTTTTATAAATTTTATTTAAAAATTCGGTGCGGGGAATTTCCATCATCAAAAAATCTCCGCGGGAGGGGATGGGGAGTAATTCCTCATCCCTGTCGGGGAACGGGGAAGGGTCGAGGAGCGGGGGATGAATTCGGGGGCGGGGACGGAGATCCCATTTCCCGCCCTGCGCCCACTACCCTTTTGTCATCCCTACTCTTCAGGTTGGTCCGCCTCGAATCCATTTCTATTATATTAATCAATAATATTTACAAATGATATCTACTTTTGTTTGTATTTATTCTGATTCCTACATATAAGCAATAATTTGTTGTAGAAGAAAACATAAATGAAATATTTATTTTTCCGTTATTTTAAGAGTAAAAATGTTTATTTTTACATTAAAAAAAATCATCACTGTTAAAGTAATCAAAAGGCTAATATTGATATATAAATAATTTGAAAAAGTACTATAAACATACTACGTATCATTTAGAGAAAAAAGTGTCATTTTTCATAAAAATATGAAGCAAAAATTTCCACGTATCCTATCCTTTTATTTATTTCGTTATTTTAATCAAAAGTGTACTGCAATCCATACAAATTAAATATTAGTACTTCTCCCAAGTACTGTGTAACGTGAATCTTGAAAATCATAATTCAGAAATGATTGCTCATTATTAAGATTAATTTATTTAAACTTAATTTAATAAATCATAGATATTCCCCCTAGTGCGAATCTACTCAATTTACCCTCCACATTAAGTGCGGGTTAAAATATCTTTCCACTTTTGCACCCTACCCTATTTTTTAAGATATAAACTATTATTTCTTTTATTTTCCTTTCTGTCCATCTCATAATAATATATATTTTCTTTGTACAAATACAATTTACTGATTTAGCTTTTAAATTGTTTTATACTTTTTATATTTTCTTTGAATAAATAATTGTATAATTTTGTTTAATTTTTATTTATATATACTTGAAATTGTTTTTTTGAAAAATGAAATAACATATTAGCAATTAATTGCATAATATTTCAATGATTCTTCTTTTTTTTTTTGAGTTTTACTGACTCTAATCTATTACATTGTAGTATCTGTTCATAGCTACTTTCCCAACCTACTGAGGTACAAAGAGTTAACAGATGCCTCCACTGAGGCTCGAACTCACTCCCCTCCACATGGAAGTGTACACCGGACTGAACCACTGAACCACTGAGGCTCGAACTCACCCCTTTTATATGGAAGTGCAACTGGGTGCCAATAGACCACAAGTTCTTGACTCATGGTTGATGTATGTAGTTGTATCAATAGTAATATTAATGAAACATGAAAGTTCGAGATTCATCAATCATGCTATATATTTGAGGCTTTTACCCTAATCTATACCGGGATACTTAGGCACACTTTCTCCTAACAAGATATAAGATTTTATATTGCCATTGTGCTATTTCACTGTATTATTTTTACCAATGAGTAAATGCATGCAGGTAGTCCAAGATTGGGTTTTAGCATCGTTGAAATATTTCTAGACCCTCTTTGGGCGTTCGGGGACGCTTATGTATTTTTTTTATTTTATTTTTTAAAAAAAATTATTTAAAATTTTTTAAGGTTAATAATTATAAACTATTTAATACTTTAACAATTAATATTAAAATATTAAATATTGATCTAAAAACATTTAGAGTTTGAACAATTTATGGTTATTTCACTAAAAATGATGTCGTTTTGAGTGAAATAAGCCATTAAAAAATAGCTAATCGGCCGACTAGGCTGCCTAGCCGGCGCCTAGACGGTCAGTGACTAAGCGGCCTAAACGGCACTTAGACGGCATAGTCGGTCGGCCACCTAAACCACTGATTATGGTGATACGTTAGGCGGTCGGCTGGCGCTTAGCGTCTAGACAAAATGTTTACAACACTGGGCTTTAGAGATATGAAAGCCTCCACCAAAAATAGAATTGACCTTGAAAATCACAAAAATTTAGATGCACTTCATAGTGTTTGGGCTTTGTTAATATTTTTGGTTTTGAGAACAAGAAAATCCTTGTGCAGTGAGTTAAATTTCTACTACGAGCATTGAGAGTTTGAGTTTGAGCTTGAGTTGGGTTTCTTGTGCACAAAAGTATACAATTTGATGCAGAATCTCAAAATTAAATTAGCTCGAGTTATCTCCTCATGAGTCTAGGGATGGGTTCATGAGATTCGGGATATAATTTGGTGAAACGTACGGGAAACTAGCATTAATTTTCTTTTTTTTTTTAAAAAAAAAACATTCTTTTATATGGTTCACCAAAAAATTAAATAAATAAAAATTAAGAAACATAAATTTCTCCACTTTCATATTTGTCCATAAAGAAATGGGTGAATTGACAAGTAGGTTGGGCTAGGTGGGGTGGGATAAGATAAGTTAGGGTATGGTGGGTGGGGTTACTTTATGGTTATAAAATGACACTTGTAGTAAATTTTCTCCTTCAATTGTTGACACTTTATTTTCCATTTTAGATTAATTGACATCAAAATGGTGCTTTTGTTCTCATGTACCAAAGAATGAAGCACACTAAAATACTTATAGTTTAGAATATCATTGAGTCCAAATTAAACATTATATTATTTCTATAGTCATTAATCTCGTATCATCAATGTACTCTAATTTCACTCCAAATACCAATTTAATTAAGTACTAAAAATGCCACTTTATCATATCAAGAATATATATGAAAGATTCCAAGTCTCACAAGCTGTAGTGTGAGAACAACCTCTCAAAATGAGGGCGGCTCTTTATGCACAGTGAACAAAATTAAGTCTAGCCTCTTGATGTGGTAAATACACTGGTTCCTACGAATACGTATACGTATAGGTATGGAGGTCGGATCGCATGTAATCCTTCCTTATGCTTGTTGGTTTAAGTAAAAAGCTCAAGAACTAAATGGAGGTCAAACAATTTGAGCTTATATGTAGTGGGTAAGAATGCCAAAAGTCTCCCCTTATCATAAATGCGCGGTATTTATAGAGATGGGAAGGGGACACATGCCAGGGACCGGTATGACAGACATGTGTTGAGCATGCACAGGGGAGGTTAAGAATGGCCCCTCAACAACCATGTGTATCAAGATTCCTGAGCACTCACTAAAAAAGAGAATTATAGTGCAGTTCCATGGCAGTTCTAAGGTGATCTTGACCGGGATGCCCGTCCCGACCTTAACTGGTCGGGATCAGCACCCCGGCTGCAAACCATTGTAATATCCTTTAATTTTGCTCGGGTGTAGCCTAAGTTCGGGTAGCTTGAGGTTATGGTTGATTAAGGTTGGTACCAATTCCTTCTGGCCACCAGGACATATACCGACCAGGAGTAGTTTATGAGGGATGGTATACCGGGAGTATATTCCCGTCACCTCTGTTAGTCAGTTGAGGCACCATGATTTATCTTTCTACTGCTATTTGCCTATTTCCACTTTTATTGTTTTAATTAGTCTACTACTATAAAGAAGGCTAAGTAATAGAACTTGACCCCTACTATTTTAAAATAACTTCATAATACACACTTTAATTTAACAGCAATCAACATATCCTTTTCATCTAGATTTTTGTCTTCCGAGCTGTCTATAAAATAGTTGGAGAGTCCATGTTGTTGATCCACACGAACGAACAATATTCAAAGAAACTAACATATATGGAGACAAGAAAGCCATACATTGCTGTGCTCATTATTCAGTTGATCTATGCAGGCATGGCTTTATTATCCAAAGCCGCCATAGATGAAGGGATGAATACTTATGTTTTTGTTGCTTATCGTCAAGCATTTGCCACCATTTTCTTAGCTCCATTTGCTTTCTTTCTCGACAGGTATAGTAGTTTCTCCATTGCTCTTTTCTCTGATCTGATCTGATCTTGTCGGATTTTGTTTTGTTTTCTTTTTCTAAAAATATATAATACTATACAGACCTCTTAACTTTCTGTTTTTGGTTTTTGGCAGAAAGATCAGTGCTCCCTTGTCATATAACGTACTGTGGAAGATCTTCTTGGTTTCTTTTATAGGGTACACTCCATCCGACAAACAACGTTGAATTAATTAATTTAGTTGAGTTTGTTTTAATGTTGTTCATAGAATATATATAAAATTAAAGCACCCTTTAAATAATATTATTATATATTTCAGGATTACTCTGAGTTTAAATCTCTACTATTTTGCATTGAAGTACACTTCAGCAACCTTAGCAGCAGCCACCACTAACATAATCCCTGCTCTAACCTTTATGATGGCACACCTTTCAAAAAAAAAAACCTTTATGATGGCACTTATATCAAGGTATGTTAGTTATAACAAAAACAGAAAGCTAAGCCGCCAGCCATACTATCATGCATATATTTTTTTGGAGGCAACAGAAACCAGCCTAAGTTGCTCATAGCTGACCGATTCAAACAAAAATCATTGGGATTCAAACGGGTGACCTAGTTGTTACAAGTTTGTATCCTTAGTCGTTTAGGCTAGGCTTACCCCATGCATGCATATATTTTTTTGGGATGACAGGAAAACCAGCCTAAGTTGCTTATAACTAGCTAGCTCAAACCAAAAGATTTGGGATTCAAACTCGTGACCTAGGCTTACCCGATGCATGCATATATGCATATATATATATATATATATATATATATATATTACAATCATATGAGACAATACCTTCCCGTGAGACAGATATGCGACAAGGTGAGTGCACACAGTTTACTACGCGGATGCACACAGCCTAAAGTGTGTGCACTTAGCCTACATGAGTGCACACAGTTTAGGGTGTGTGCATTCGTGAAGTAGACTATGTGCACTCACGTTGTCGCACTGTCTCACGGGAAGGTGTTGTCTCATATGAAATCAACCCTATATATATATATATATATATATTTGTTGGGGTGACGAAAAAACTAGCTTAAGTTGTCCATAGCTGACCAGCTCAAACTAAAAGGATTGGGATTCAAACTCGTGACCTACTGGTTACAAGTTTGTATCCTCTGTCATTTTGACTATGCTTACCCCATGCATACATAAATGGTGAACAACGTACGTACAGGGTGGAGAAGCTGTCAATTAAGCGGTCACATGGGATGGTAAAAGTGTTGGGGTGTTTGGTTAGCTTTTGTGGAGCGTTGGTGTTTGCTTTTGTTAAAGGGCCACATATAAAGTTGTTCGACTTGGGGTCAACTGGAAGTCAAGAAGAGGCATCAAGCGGGGTAGTGAAGTTTAGTTTCAAGTGTGAGATGGTAAAGGGGACTTTGGTGATGCTGTCGGCCAATGCATTATGGTCAATGTGGTACTTAATGCAGGTATGTATATATGTATCTATATATATATACAAATATTTCTCCTTCACCTTCTCCATATATGCCATGCAATGTGAGGAAGCTCAACGCCCTGCCTCTCGAAAATGTGACAGAGGATAGTCTGCATAATAGGTAATATTTAAGAGAAAAGACCAAAATTTGGCAACAGTAGTGTGGGATTATGTCTAAAGTGGGCCAGAGCCGGATTTTAGGGCATGCAAGCAGCACAAAGGCCTCAAAATTTTTGGGGCCCTAGTTTAGTCCTGCCCTAATAGTTAGTATATGTATTTGTTATTATATTGGTCCAAAATTAAGTTTTTAGCATTTTTCTCTTTGCAATGTTTTTCAATTCGCAGCTTATTTATACTTTGATAGGGACCCACTTATTTACCAGCACAAGGCCACACAAATTAAAAAAATCAGCCCTGAAGTGGGCATTTCTCTTGCATTTGACCCAGCCTGTTGTCGAGACGTGGGAGACTCTTAAGGTTAAGAGAAGAAAATGTTACAAGATACATGAAAATAAAATTACATTTAAAAAAAAAAAGTTACGTTTTTACTGTGAACTATATAACTTTTGGCGTGGTGATAAGCGTTTGGTCCTAACACAGTATACTGCAGGCACATGTGCTGAAACAGTATCCGGCAAAGGTACGCCTCACAGCTCTGCAGTGTTTGTTTAGCTGCGTGCAGTCTTCGGTTTGGGCCATGGCAATGGTAAGGGACACTTCATCATGGAAGCTTCACTGGGATATTAATCTCCTCTCAGTTGCCTATTGTGTATGTTTCCATCTCGACTGCATTTATTCTGATTCTCACATATAATCAATAATTTATAACTGAATTGAAAGCATATATCCATCTTTGCGTTGTTTCTTTTCCCTTGACTGACTAGATATTTTGGTGCAGGGCATAGTTGTGACGGGCATTACATATTGGTTACAACTTTTTACAGTGGATAAAAAAGGGCCAGTCTTCGTGGCTATGTTTACTCCACTAGCACTCGTTATAACTGCAGTAGTTTCTGCATTTTTGTGGAAGGAAAAACTTTATTTGGGAAGGTACTTAATTTACTGTAGTAATGCATATCCTTGATTGTGGATTCATTTTTATTACCAATCGGAAATTACTTAATTAATTGGGTACGGTAAATTGGTTCTACCGTACCCCGACGTCATTTGCGCATGACACACAGTTTATTAGCAAATACTCCCTCAATCTCATTTTATATGTTTAATGAGTTTTGACTGGATTAATTTTTAATTTAATATTTCATAATATTAAGTTTAGTATTAATATACAAAATTTATATATATATATATTTAGAAACTATACTAAAAGCATTATTAAACACAAAAAAATCAAATTTAAAAATAAGTAAAAAATACTAAAAAAATAAATTAAACAAACAAAAAATAGTTGGTTTGACTCATGAATAGTAAATAAGAGATAAAATGAGACAGAGGAACTACCAAATTTTGGTACCAAGAGTATTATGGAGTAATAAAATGATAGTTTTGTTGATAAGTTTAATTGTTATACACAACTATTATTTTAGTGTCGAAATTCATAATGTTGGTCACTCATCCATTTAGGACATGTTGAAATATGAAATTATAAGGGTATTTTCGTCCTTTCATAATTACGCCCAATTCGAACATTAATAAAGGGATTTAATTAAGCCCTAGTTAATATCTCAATTTTCCGTTCTCCTCGTCATCCTTTTAAATGAACAAGGAGGAGAAGAAGGATGAGGAGGAGAAGGCGAATTGGGGTTTTAGGACTTAATTAAATACCTTTATGCATGTTTAAAATGGGATCTTAATTATGAAAGGATGAAAATACCCTTAATAATTTCATATTCCTGCATGTCCTAAACGGAAGGGTGACCGGCGTGATAAACTTTGGTAGTAAAACAATAATCATTAATGAAAATTGTGTGAGAATTAAACATGAGAACCAAAACTGTCATTTTGCTAATACGTACTCGTGGAACCTAAGGTAATGTACTCGTGGAACCTAAGGTAACATTATAATTGCATAGTTGGACGGAATTGAGCAAGTTCGGAACTCGATGACTAAAGTGGTGAAGTATTAATAATCGAGAAGCTAAATCGGGTATTAACTGTGTCAATAATTAATAGTTCTAAGGGATTTGACATAAAGGCTATACATACATAGATAGCTGAGGTGAAGTTTGGTTTTGATGTGTTTTGAAGCTTGTGTGGCGGATTACTGCTGATAGGGGGCCTATATGGCTTCTTGTTGGGGAAAAACATGGAAGCAAAACAGCTACAACAATTAGAGCCAAAAGAGGGATCCACAATGGACTGCACTATCTACACAACATAAGTGATTATGTATATATATATATGATATGATGGGACACCCATTATATATATCTATCTTCTTTACTGGCAAGCAATTGATCAACTTTGATGGAGCAGGCTGGCCTGGCCTCCTCCCCCTTTGATAGATATTAAGTAGGAAACGTGTTGTATGTACAGTTATGTATCAGAAAGTAGAACTCAACCCTGTGTGTTCTGTTGCTAGTGATTTCTTCTCTTTTAAATTACTGTGCTTTTATTTGTTTGTTATTGAGCATTTTCAGCAGTGTTTTTTCTATGGATTTTTTGGTTATGTGGAGGGGAGGGAGTGTGAAGTGGAGGGGAGAAACAAACACAAAAAGACAATAGATTTTTTGTGGGTCTGCAAAAAATAAAAAAAATAAAAAATAAAAAAGAAATCCGCTTAGGTGACCGTCATTATACTGTGGACCATGGTCCAAAATCATTGTGGATCATAGATCATGGCTAATACTGTAGTTGTGTTGAACTGATAGTGCAATTGTATTAAACGGATATTGCAGTTGTGTTGAAAGAGAACTGCAGTTGCGCGGAACACAGACCGTGTCATTCGTCTGGAACTGCAGTTGTGTTGAACTGATAATGCAGTTGTGTTGAACAGATACTGCAGTTGTGTTGAACGGATGAACTGTCTCTGTTCCGTGCAACTGCAGTTTCCTTTCAACACAACTGCAGTATCTTTTCAACCCAACTGCACTATCCGTTCAACACAACTGTAGTATCAGTCATGATCATGGTTCACAATGCATTGTGGACCATTGGTCCACAATATAATTTGCGCTTAGGTGAGTCGCTGACTGGGTGCATATTTCTTTTTTTTTTTATAGCGACCGTGTGGAGATTATGTTCAAATTGGACACTGTGCACACTAACATTTGGACATGTTTGCTGAACCATTGAGTCAGATAACCATAATTTGCATCCTTCTAAATACTCTGTCTGACTAGAATGTGGGGCCCTTAAGAATGGGGATTCAATCTTTTGGTCGAGAGAGAAGAAATCTTACAAAAACTTATGAAGATGCTCTAGGATAAGCAATGAGATTTTTACTTTCCCCTCATTAAAAGATAGATTTGGGTCTACAAAAGACTAAAATCAAGAAGAAAGACGCACTCCCAAGCAATTCTAGGACATTGATGGAAATGACTGAAATCAAAAGGAGAGATACATTCTAACTCAATTCTATGACCTAGAAAACACTGAAATGAAAAACCAAAGATACACAATTCCACTCAATTCCATTTTACTAAAAATGTTATCCCATTCGTTACCATTCTAAATAGGTGGTCACATGATCGAATCTCGATGGTAAGATATTAATTTTTGGATTGAAATGATTAAGAAAGTTTAGAACAAATATTACCTTAATTGTAAAGAATCATGTTTCAAAAAAACACATACAAATAAATTCAATCTAGCCATTTAGATAAATATCATTGTTTTTGCAAACATATTAAATCAGTCACTGACTCGACACATGCATTATATTAAAATAATCATAAATATAATTGAAACTTTAGCATATAATATATAAATTAGCGGCCAAGGGCCTTGTGGTCCAGTGGAATCAAACCCTTCCCTGTATATGGGAGGTGGTGGGTTCGAGCCTCAGTGGAGGCGTTGCTGTTTCTTTGTGCTTCAGTAGGTTGAGAAAGTAGTTTATAGATACTACACTGTAATAGAGTCAGTATCATTCAAAAAATATATATATACATAAATTAGCGAGTTAGTAATTAGTTCACTCGAATCAAGTTAATTATTAAAATATAACTGCATTTGTTAATATAGAAACTAAACTAATAAAATTATGTTAAGATATTAAAATTTTGGCAAAAATATAAGACAAAATCAAAAAAAAAGGAAAGGAAAAAAAAATAATGTAGTATCCCAAAATGGACTTTCGTCATTTCGTTTTCCTTTTAATTTTT